>JBCFYV010011172.1:36856095-37125211 GCA_039000515.1 Timema cristinae | reverse complement strand
CGCTAAGCTAAGGTGTTAGAGATGCTGAATCTTTGATCTGGATTTTAGAGGAACTGTAGCGGCATTTGCTTGGATGGAAAAGGATAAACACTCAGTGCATCCAACCGGGATTTAAGCCCTGACATTGTTTATTCTATCGTGAGAGTGACGTCTTCTTAGACCATTAAGACTACTAAAGCAGGTTGGGAACATTTCAAGGGTTTATAAATTCACTCTAAATTCCAACCAACGAGTTTTTTTTTTGCTCCGCGTCTCACTAACCGTCAACAATATACGCATTTAATTATTATAATTGAGTTGGGATGAGATAGGTTGACTTTTTAAATGCACCCGCATGTGCGGGGAGGAAACGTGGTAAAACCCCGACTTCCCCGTAGCCGTCAAACAAAGCCGGATTAGCTTGACATTAAGGGCATGGCCATACTTGCGACAAAAATGCCGTGATAAGAACATTAAGTATTTTCATACGAGGTGCCAAAGTCGCTCACGTTCGTGTCCAATTCGCTATCGCTAGACTGTAGTCACGTGGTATGGCCAGCCTTCATCAAGGCATTGATTGGCAATTACGGTAATAGCATTACATTCGTAAGGTGCATAGCCCTGTTTAAGAGATCGACTCACACTAACAGATGGCACTGTCTACAGACTCCTTAGCTCTAATTCCTTAGTCCTTATAACTCCGCATAAGTTGATTCAACTTGGACTTTCTAAAGACTAGTCGATACGGATTGCTAAGGACTACCAATCACAGCGAAATAAGCGTGCGCGCACATCAAAATGAAAGCACCATTTGCTTTATCATAGCATTTACACTAACTCGCTCCTTTTTAAACCCGCGGTGATTTTTCTTTGCAAGTGGATGTAAACCAATGTAATTCCAGAGCCGTTTTTTGATAGGTCTTACCGTTTAGCCACAAGAAACCTCCAAAGAAAGGTGCGCACCGACTTTAAAGTTGCTCCGACATTTTGATTTTTTTTTTCGGGGTTAAAAATTAAAATGTTAAAATTTTTGGAATTTTTTCGTCGGTTACAGGCTAAAAAACTATACGTTTGCCAAATTTCAACTATCTAGCTCATCTGTAAGTGGATAAACAGCCAGTGAGTGAGTCAGCTATGTGGCTTTATAGTAGTATAATATGTTATTTGTGCCCGCACTTAGCCTACCTTTCAAATGTAGCTTATTCTGGATATTTTATCAAAATATGTGTGAAATTATTTGTGTTAGTAATTGCTCAGCTGTGATCTCGTCTGCTTGCGCCTAGCTCTATACAATTTTCTTTCTAATAGTTTATGGGCGTTGTTTCTAACTTTCTCATTGGTTGGCACGGTCACGTGATTACGGATACGGAGTGTTTAGACGTGATTTCCATTTCTAAGGACTATAAGGATGCGGAGACTACGACTCTATAGTTGGGGCTTTACGGCTATATCTAGTTTTATTATATCTGTTGGCGACTGGACATGTCGGCCGCTGATCAACCAGTTGCCTGTTGATTGAAACTGTCACCTCGTGGTACGGTTGTCTGTATTTTACTTTAAAAAAAGCAGTGGAACCGAGATCAGTATACCCATTTTTACTATCATTTTAAAAATACACAACATTGAAAAATAATTAGTTTAAAGTGATGAACTGTTAAACTTTTAACCCGCCTCGGTGGCGTAGTTGGCTAACGCGTTTGTCGTGTTTAGCTCGACTGCTGAGGACAGGGAGATGAGGTTCGAATCTCGGTCGGGTGAACTGGGGGTGGTTTTTCCTAAATGGTTTTCCACTCTACCTCCACGCAAATGCGGGTTCACTTTCTCTAATTAAACATTCCCAATTCCTAATCCATTAGCGTAATTAGTACTTAAAGCGTATAACCCGAACGGGTAGTAAGACGCGGTGTTAAATATTATTATTATTATTGTTAAACTTTTACCAATTCTGCTAGTAATGCAAAAAAAAAGTATTTTTTCATTTTTATTTAACTAGCGAACTAGGCCTATGACAATAAAAGTTGAAAACTATCCTCTTACGTTAAGGTTAAGGATCAATTTAGTAACTAAAAACATTACTCTTACGTCATGTTTTCGATCGAATCTCGCTACCGAACCGGATGTTTCCCCTTCCTCTACTCTTCCTTTGTGAAGTGCATACATTGGTAGGTAATTTGATTAACTTGCCCGGTTCCCTAGGATATTAGTTCACAACAATGGGGGCATTTACCTTGAACTTTGACCCCATTCTGTGCGCACCTGGATGTCATATTATAATTGGAGATAAAACCAGTACGAGACTACAATGTCGAAACATTGTCATTGTATTTTAAACCAGTCTTATTTTTAAGTTTACATTAGGCACTATTCTCTGATGATAGTAGTTTAGATATGAAGGAATATTTTATTACTGTTTAAGAATTTATTAGAACAATTTTTATATAACTATACGTAAAGTCGTGTGACCCTGTGTACAATAACCCCATGGCTTCTTTGGTGCTGACTGACAGCTCACGGCTTTGAAAAGTTACCAGACCAAATTATGTATCCCTACGCCGAACCATATGATCTGTAAAAACATTTGTTTAGCATCTGTCACTTCTGACAGTCAAAATTTAGGTATATACCTAAATGTTGACTGTCAGAAGTCAGCTGTGAGCTGTCATTCAGCACCAAAGAAGCCATGGGGCTACTGTAGGTGAGTTGCGGCCTAATCTTGAAATCGTGTAAGAGTTGCGGCCCGGCTTTTTGAGAGGCACGTACAAATAGCGGCCCACTCATTTGAGAGAGAGGTATGAGTTGCGTCCATCTAATTATCAATGTTCTTTATATCATGCTGTCTTAAATTTCAAATGGTAGAAACTATCATCGTCTAATGTCGACATCCAAACTTCCTCAGTTCTTGTCTTTCAATTGTTTTGAAAAAAGTAGGTTAGGTTAGGTTAGGTCAACAACCTGGACGCAATTCATATGTGTCTCTAAAATATGGGGCTGCAATTTAACTGTATATTTAAAGGTAAACATCCCATGCGGCCGCAACTCACTTGCACCTGTCACTTTTAGTCGATAATATCAATATTTATATAATAATGCTAGTAAAGATATTAAAATGGAGTTTGACATCAAACACAACATATACATTTTAAACTACAGTAGCCCCATGGCTTCTTTGGTGCTCACTGACAGCTCACAGCTGACAATTGACAGCTTTAAAAAGTTACCAGATCAAATTACGTATCCCTACGCCGAATCAAATTATCTGCAAAAACATGTGTTTAGCAGCTGTCACTTTTAACAGTCAAAATTTAGGTATATACCTAAATTTTGACTGTCAGAAGTCAGCCATGAGCTGTCAGTCAGCACCAAAGAAGCCATGGGGCTACTGTACCTTCCAATCAAATTCCTACCATAGTAATAAATGGGGTTTTTCATGTCAATTTTATTTTTTTACTTTTAATGGACAAATGATTCAGTGCCCATTCGTTAAACCAGATCAACCAGAGGCTAATTCAGAACTCATTCATGCTATTTGCTTATCGTTTGGAGTACTTAACTTTGTAAACCGGTTGAATATATCAACACGCGGCTTTAGAACGTACACAACACCCAGTCCACGTGTCGTTAATTCATTACTGAAAGAGGATGCCCTAATTTACATAGTGATAAAAAAATCGGTCGTGCCGGGAATTAAATCCGGAACCCTCAGATTAGTGTGCAGATACGCTACCGACTCTTATTTCCCTTTTTGTCCGACACCTTAGCTCAGTCGATATCCTGTTTGCCTTCTGTGATAATGGCTTCAGGTTCGATTCCCGGCTTGGCTGAAATATTCATCTTTAAGATGAAATGTGGGTTTTCCCTTTTAAAGTGATGAATTAAAAGCCGGAACCCGCCTCGGTGGCGTAGTTGGCTAACGCGCTAGTCGTGTTGAGCTCGACTGCTGAGGACGGGGAGATCGAGGTTCGAATCTCGGTCGGATGAACTGGGGGTGGTTTTTCCTAAATGGTTTTCCACTCCCTCCACGCAAATGCGGGTTCACTTTAATTCAACCTTCCCAATTCCTAATCCATTAGCGTAATTAGTACTTAAAGCGTATAACCCGAACGGATAGTAAGACGTGGTTCTAAATATTATTATTATTATTATTATTATTATTATTATTATTATTATTATTATTATTATTATTATTATTAAAACTGGAGGGGGGGGATTGTCTGTTCTAGATTTAAATTAGCTTTTGAGTTGTGTGCTGATAAACTCATTCGGTTCAGAAAGTGCACATTAAATGTTTTTGTAAATAAATAAATGCATCGTTTTATATCGCTATAGCGTTGCCATCCTTACTTACAGGTGCCTCGCCGCCGTGACAGTCCGCTAGGATGCTTTCTCATCCTGTTTTACTGGTCCTCTGCTTATAATTGCTGTTCCATGTTTGTTGACCCAACAATGTCCTTGTGTGTTTCAGGAGTTACAATGAGGGAGAAGAAAGGGGGTGCTCTGAGTCGGGTTCAGAAGCTGAAGAAGAGGCTCAGCCATAGTTTCGGCCGTTTATGTGAGTATACTTGAGTGTTTCTCCCTTAATCACTCTGTACATGTCGAGGATAATCACTTTGGCTCATCAAGGGAATCCTAGAGTTATTCAGGATACTTGGCTTGCTGGAAAACGGCGAATATTGGAAATGAGTGTTTTTCCTCGTGTTCAGATATGGTAATTACTGTGAATAGCTAGGGGAGACTGGGCTTAGTTGTTTCAGGGGAAAATTGATACATTTAGTTTTATGATCAAAAGGTTAATAGCAGAAACTCTCGATTCATCTTGAATAAGAATCCCATTCTCCATTTGTGAACAACTCTGTTGATAAAATAGTTTTGTTAATTTTGAACATCAAAAGTAAAATGTATTCAGTTTGTTTTAATTTACTGCTGTACGGAAATCGATGTTTTAAAATTTTATTTTAAATAAACCATTAATTGGACTACAGTGCCATTTAACATTTATTGATATAATTTCATTGAGAGCAAAAGAAAGAAAAAATCCAAACTAATGGCGGCGCCATTGGGCAAGTTGTTAGTGTGACAACAATCCCAACAAGAATATTACTTAAGCATGATTTTTTTAATGTGTTAAATATCGTATCATTTGCTGCTCGACACAGAACTACTTTTTAACAATATGCTTGTTCTATTATTATATAAGAATCAAATAGCCAAAACTATTATATTTGTTATAGTTAGAATTTACTCGCATCTAGTTATCATATTCTGAAAATTTAAAAATGACACCTGGACATGGAAATTGAATCCGGGACCTTTGGCTTAGTACGCCAATGCTTTAACCACAGAGCTATCAAGGAATCGTCCCGTGCCCTTGGTCATTCTTTACTCAAAAGGCAGAGTCTATGATGGACGTGCGGAAAACATTGACTACAACTGTGTGATTTATTAAGATCACGAGCTATCAGATAATTCTCACTAAAAATATATAATAGCTATGGTTATTTGGTTCTTAAATATGCGAACCCTTACAATTATAATAATTGCACAATTCGCAGCAATAAGCTAACTACCGAGTCGAAGATGGCTGCGTTATCTGATAGCTCGTGATCTTAATAAACCACACATTTGTAGCCGACGATTTCCGCACGTCTATCATAGACTCTGGCTTAAAATATGAGTGAAGAATGACTCTGGGCACGGGACGATTCCCGGATAGCTCAGTGGTTAGATCATTGGCGTACTAAGCCAAAGGTCCAGGGTTTGATCCGCTTGTCAAGGTGTCATTTTTCAATTTCCAGAATATTATTATATAGTTATCACTATAGGAACTCGCTTAAACTAATTATATAAATATTACTGTAACGGGCTACAGCTTTATTTACTAGGTAATATGTAAAGACTTGGTAAGCTGTTTTATTTATTTGGTCCACATCTCCTATTGTTTCTCTAAGTGGGATAAGTCCATGTAAATGCGTCCATTTCCCAAGACTTGATCAAAGAAGCAAACTAAGGTGGCCATTAATGTTCGTTCCCAATAGTGTGGAATGGCGACAGAGTGGTGTGACAGGAGCAATTAAGAGTGGTGAAAAATGGAAGGGGGTCATTCACGATCACTTCACTCCACGTTCTTCGCGCCAGTGGAAAGTGTCCTGCACTTATTCATCGCGAGTTTAGACATGGATGACCGAATTCCTACAGATGACTGCGCCTGTTTGCCTATATGTGAAGAGCCGGAAGCTCAAAAAACTATGAGTAAAAAATGGCTGCGTAAACGGGTGACTTCTCTCGCACGTTACGTTGATGAATGAGTTAACCCTTGAACCATCCGATTGGAGAAACTATTTGAGGATGGATAAAGACCTATTTCAAACTTATGTAAATGGTAACACCACTGAAAAAAAGACACAAATATGTGGCAGAGCACCAGTGCCCATGAAAGACAAGCTGCGACACTGCAATATATCCCGAACGTTTGGGGGTGATAATTCCCGACACAAGTCCCCTTCCTCTCTCGGCCGAAGTTCAGAACACACTGGTCCAAGGTCAAGTTAGTTTCTGCATTCACGAGCGCCCTATCGCTCCACGTCATCATTTTATTACATCAGGTTTTCACATTCACAGTGAGTTGGAGTGATTGGATGTTTGCTTGGTGCGATGGATCTTAGCAATGACGGAAATCCATCAAGTCGCGCTGCTTCAGCAAAATCCCCTTGAGATTTTACACTCATGGTCAGTTTTTGGAGTGACGCGTTCCATTTGGCGTGGAGTGACTGGAGTGGAACGATCATGAATGGTCACCTTGACCCACCAAACGCGTTATTCCGCTTATCTGACTAACGTATTAAGAGCGCTCATCATAGAAGGCCCAACTCAGCTCCCTGTTCGCATCTGTGTTTGTGTGTGCGTGCCTGAGCTATTTGAGTGAAAGGGAAAAGAAAATACCTAAGAAATACTAGAAATGTGAGTGGTGCATTCTTGTTTGAATGATTACTCGAAATTTTCCGCGGTGATGATGGGAGACAAAGCGACAAACTTTTTTGTTACTAACTGCAGTATGTCCCTATTGTGATAGAATGAAGCTGTGAAGCCATTCTAAAATGGTCAATAGCAGCCCTTTCAATGCAATTTTTTAATCAAAATATAGTTTAATATTTCAACAACGTTTTGTATTAGGAACGTCTATTAACTCTATCTCTATTAATGTTTAATCATAAATTATCTACGTGCAATAGTGTTCGTATAAATCTACGATTTCGAGCAGACTGTATCACAGATTTAATTGGCATGTGATGCACGCTTTTAAGAAAGAGCTTGAATAGCTAGTGAAGAAAAGAAAGCATTCTCGCTAAGTTATATTCTTCCTAATTTCGTGTAGTGGTGGTTGTATGGATAATGATATCGCTGGGATTGGTAGCTAAGCATAAGGAATCATCATGTAAGATATACTGGGTTTACGCTATCAATGAAAAAAGAACTGAGAAATACTCTTTTAAAAGTACATACGGGAACTTGGAAAATTTGTTAAAGAACCTTCTAACTTCACTTGAGTAAGTTTAGAAAGTAACCAAACAAAAATTATCACAGTTGAAAAATTTGATGGAGGTATCGTCACGTGTGAAGGGCGTCCGAACTTGCGCCTGCGCAGTGGCGAATTTTTCACGAAATGGGTGAAACATGGGAGTAGGGAAGACATCTTTGTTTCAAACTGTCTCCCTGTGTGCCATCGCATTTGTTCCGTCTCATGTCAGCCAGTGTGCAGAGACTAATTTGAAAGCATGTAGTAAAAGTGGGACGACACATGATGAAACACGATGAAACAAAAGTGTTTCGTATAATCATTGACTATTTCATAGTTAATAGTTTCATCACGGATTCAAATCTTGTGTGTGTGTGTGTGTGTGTGTGTGTGTGTGTCATCGTGTTTGCGCCCAGCCAAAGCAGATATCTTTTTGGTGTTTGGTTCGCTTGAATGTGAGTAAAACAACTTTTAATATAAGACACGCATGTGCCTACAGACATCGCACCTATTTGGTGTACAAATTCTACAACTTTTGGGTATTGATTAATGTCGAAGAACAATCTCACATGCGAGAATTTTCCAAATTATTCCAACTTCCAAAATAACACATTCTAAAGTGTTGTATTTCTTTCACGTTTATAAAAAATAAGTATAGAATCGCAAACCATGATGGTTCCTCATAAGGTTTGTGGGCCGCACAAAATCAGTGGTGCCGTGAGTTTGACATGCCTGGTCTAAAGCAAAATAAAAAATACGTCAAACCTAACCTTGTTTCTTTGAACAAATAAAAGCTATGCAATTTGTTTGGATATTATTTGTAATATTTTTATTTTATTGTAAGCTCTACATAAATTATCGAAGCTGATTCCCAATGCTGTGAGGAAGGAAAATTTTGGAAAATATATGGTTGGAATGATACCCTCATCAGTTGTAACGTTTAAAAGAGTTAGCCTGATATATTAATGCCTGTTCGCCACCATTAGAGTGACATTTGATATAACGATTGAATTGTGTTCAAGTTTACTGTTCTGTATAGTAAAAAAGGGATGATGTCTTATTTTATAAATTAAAAGTTCTGGTGTTTTAGAGTTTTTTATTTTAAGTAGATAGACTTTTTTTTTGCTAGATATTTCACACGTTGTAGATTTTAATAAAAGCCCGACTATTACTTTATATGCATGTTAATTCCCGACACGTGAAATTTAGAACACAGATTAAAATGTTATAGATTCTACCTACACGGCTCCTCGTCAGAAAGGAAAGTGAAGAGATGCGTACCCTGAAGGGGTATATCAAGCGACATTTCCTTCTCGAAGCTTCCTAAAAGAAAAAAAGGTGTGGTCATCCAGGTGCGTTTCTTTCCACAAAACTGCGTTGTCTTTTTAAACAGAGACGTAGAAGGATGTCGACATACCTTGCAACTTAACAACTTAACACAAATCTTACTACCCGCTCTCATTTAAAATATCGTAATTTTGAATATATATGTAAATAATAAATTATTGAGATGTATAATTTCATATCATTACACAGTGGCCATGTGGTCTAAAGAGTCGGGATTAAAGACTGGATTGCTGGTAATGAGATTGAGATAAGAATTTCGCTTTACATTTGAAATAGTGCAGTAGCCTCATTTAGTGGACTTAAGAAACGCTTTGTTCAAAAGGGGCTGTCAAACCCAATTCCTCGATACCCTCGATTTAAACTGGTATCGAGAGAATCGAGAGTCGATCTTAACGTTACGATTCTCACTAGTTCTATTCTTATCTCTCAATAAAACTGGCACATAAACAAAATGGCAACATTCAAAATAGGTAATAATCAGCTATTTCTCACATTAGTTTAGTTGTCGTTTTACTCAAATGCCGGCAAATTATAAATATACTGTACTGGCCCGAATATAATGCAACCCTAACATATTGAGATGTTTTACTTTAAAAACAAAATGATCTCGAATATAATACCTGACATGACAGTAGCAAGAGGTAAAAAAAACCCAACTTTGACACACTTTTTTTATAAGTAAAAGTCAAGTGAGACTGTCGGAATACATGAATCGATTCTAAACAAACAATCGTTATATAATACGTAGATTAGAGATGGCAATTTTCCGTAGATCACATTTCAATTCTTAATTTTTTTATTTAGCTCTTTGAATAGGACAAGTTTAATCAAAAATAGAATAAAAATCGACGTAGTTAATAAAAATCTAACGTGCGTAGGATCAGTTATGGCTGACGACCTAGAGTTTTTTGTAACTGTTGAAATCCGCAATTAATTGTATTAATTTCGAGTTTATTTGAGTTTTTTGTTTTTATGTTCAGTTTTGATGACTTTTAGTATTTAATAAATATCTATAAGATTGTGAAATTAAGAGTTTAAAGCGACCATGTGTTGTAATGGTCGAGTCAAAGTTTTGCATTTAGGGGGTAGTAGGGCATCAGGCACGTTAGATTTTCTATAACAATTATTATTAAATAAATTATAAAAAGTTTTTGACTGTTTTTACAAATATATTCTCTTTTGACAAACAAAAGTTACAGAAAGATTCAAGTAGGCCTACTTAAATATTAAGTTGCTACCAGTAAAATTCAAAGTTTTTTCAATGTCATTAATTCAAAACAGAGCACTTTCATTTAACAATCTTATATTTTGGTGAATTGATTAGACTTGTATTCACAACAACGGTTTATAATAGCTTTTTTATTTATTTTTTATTTACAAATGTTTGATTCAATTAGGTTTTATTTGTAGGTAATAATATATGACCACTATAATGTAATTCCTAATCATTTTATTAATTTGATTACATTATTCAATACTCAGTAAAATCTATATTTCTCTTTATTAAAATATTTAAAAATTATTACCATAAACGTTTTCAAGTAGGGGCCTATGTTATGAAGTTGAATATTTGTTATGTGGAAAAATAATGAAAAAGGAAATGTTCATGAATCTGAATCAAGAATCGAAACATCGAGGTTGGACCTAAGATTTGGAAGTTAGAAAAACAGGTATTGTACCATCTCTACTTTATACATATGAACGTATAACTTTAACTGCCCCCAATTTAATCTGTATAGAATTTGAAAGAGTTAAAAATATCCCATTAATCAATTCCAATTATTTAAAAAAAATCTATTGTTTCCCCAAAAGTTGACATGTTTTACTAATAGTGCACGAAGAATAAACTTTTGGTTTTCTTGAGAACGCAAGATATTTCCACGAATCGAACTCGCACCTTCGTTTCCACCCAATAACACGGGGGAGCTAGTAGCGGTACTCAACATCACATGCGACATAAGGTCACGTTTTTGTAATTTTACTTTGAAATTAGTTCTTTCCTCCCCCCCCCCCACCCCCTCTCCCTCTTTGAAAAAGAACTTCTGACCTTTGGCATATCAGAGCGTGTACAATGTTTCTCTAATGAGATTCACATTGCCTCTGTTCTAAAGCGTAAGGTTTACGATTCTTAGATTTATAACTGTAACGTGCATTTGAAATTTGCCCGTTTTGGCATATTTACATAAGCATTTCCATCAACGACAGCTACCTTTTATTTTTCTTTGTACTCTTTAGATTGTTCAAATACTGATTGGCTGCGACTTATAACTATCTAACCTAAGGGAACAGTATTAATTAGAGTAACAATGTGCGCTAATATCTTTAAGAGCCCTTATCATCCCACGGATAACATTTAACTTAATTAAGTAATAAAGCTCGAACCTTCTAGGTGCAATTTTCTGTATTCCACTTTAGACCAGTGAAAGTTTCACTTTTTGATTTTAATATTAATCAAAATTTAAGTCATGATTTAAAAAACACAGTAAACTGGTCCCATTGACGCTGTTGAGTTAAGGAAGAAGAAAAGCGCATTTCGGTACGTTTTCAGGTCCATGTTTAATCCTGTGCCTAATTTTAGGCTTTTAAAATTCCAATTTGAGAGGCCAAGGTTCATATCAAAGCTAAATGTAACAACAGTGGGTTTGCCCACAGCTTAAAACAATATCAACGTGGAAAAACAACTTTTCGTGAACCTTATTTAACTTTCCTCATTCTGTTAAATTCTGTTGTTGTTTTTTTCATTTTTTTCCCCCGGCAGTTGGAGTTCGAATACAAGATCACACTAACAAAATGATTCTATATAACGTTTAATATAAAGGCACGCAAGCTTGTCTGTATTTTCAGTGTTTGCATAAAAAGCTTTTTGTAAAAATAAACAAAATATTACTTTAGTATACCCTGATTTGGATAGGAAACTCATTTTCTAAAACCTTATTTTGAACCATAATCTCGTTATACAGGGTTGGTTAAATTGGATGGTAGGATTTGAATAAGGTTGCATGAAGTAAGACATCGAAGAATTTATTGAAAAATAACTAAAGTACACAGACAAAGGTAGGCCATTTACATTGTCATATTCAGAAAATTAAATTTGATGTTCATAGCACCGCGTAGGTGTCAGACATTAACGGCAACACATTCCTCCAAGCGCCAGATAAAAGTCTGCATCTCTTGATCCAACATGTCCAAGGAATGTCCCTCGTAGCGTTTCGTATCCGATCTTAAGTTCAGCCAATGACAGTATGTGTGACGAACACAATACTCTTTAGGTACCTCCCATAGGAAGAGTCAGCGGGGGATAAATTTAGCGACCGCGCCGGCTAATGAATGTCCCCAAATATGGAAATCAGATGACCATAAAATGCAGGTCGCAAGACGACCATGTACTGTGTAATGTAATTGATTTGCCCCTGAAAAGTATGTGAAAGCATTGACAATAATATCGTCTTAATTTTATAAACATATCTTATTTCATTTAAATTATCTATTACATGGCGCTTAGAGCACTTCTTCTTCTAAGAAGGTACACGCTACTGTAAGTGACGTCAGAGTATACCAGCCAAGTCAAGTTGACAATATAAATAAGGTTTTCAAATAATAACTTCCTCTTCTCGAAGGTTCGAATAGAGATTTTTAAATGTAACTTGAGTCATTTTCCGGCTCTAGAACCTCCCAGTAAAACAGAGATGTTTTTGTCTTGTATTTTGTTTTTCTAAACTAAACCTTCTCGAAGCTTCCATGAGCAAGGGATATATACGAAGGAACCTGACTTGGCGTCTTGGCGTCCAGTACTGCTCAGAACTCACTAGGCACAAATCACTTGGCGTCCAGCAACACCTGTCCGCGCTCATACAATAGGTCGCGTATATATTTCGACGACATGATCTAATTTCTCCTTAAATAAACTTAGATTCAGAAATAAAAACATGTCAAAATAATAAGTGTGTATTAATTATACAATATATATATTAATTATGACTCTTTAATTGGCGCTCGATCACGGGGCTATAAATACCAATTAACTCACAACATCAATAAACTGGACCGATTTAATTAGTGCTCGACCACGGGGCAGTTACCAGCTAATTAAACGGTGTAACTTCGATCGACGCTCAACGCGACGAACCAGAACATCACAATTGGCGCCCATCGCGGTGCAGTAATATCAGAACACTTCAATTGGCGCCCATCGCGGTGCAGTAATATTCCAGAACATCACAATTGGCGCACAACGTAGGGACCCGTAAATACAGAACATCACAACTGGCGGGCAGTATGAGCAAAGTTGAAAACATATCTGTTCGGTTTTGGTTGGCCAGTCCTTCACGGAGGAAGTCGTTCAACATTTTGACGTAGAGATCTCCATTAACTGCAATAGCATGACTGTAAACACCCTCTAAGAAATACAGGCCTTTGATGCCGAACGATTCAATGCCAAACCACACTGTCACACGATCATATTATAATAATAATAATTATTATTATTATTATTATTATTATTATTATTAGCACTGCGTCTTACTACCCGTTCGGGTTATACGCACTTACGCTAATGTGTAATGGTAGGGTGATTATGAGATGAAATGAAGGACCTACAGTTTAACGTGGAATCCGAACCACGGTGGCGGCCTGGCATTGTCACACGATCATAATGGAGCGGTTTCTCATGGAGTTGGCGTGGGTTTGGGTGTATACAATTACATCGCATATGCATTACATCACGTTTATGGTAAAAATACATTTCAGGTCCATCACGTTGCGTTTCCCCAACCTCTATACACACAGATAACTCTACTCTGACGTACAACCAATAGGAATAAAGGGTCAACTGATTCTACTTGAGAGCAGGAGAGTTTCTAGCTTGGAAGAAATCTAATGTCCTTAAAAAAATTGGAGATTTGAATTTATAAATTCAAAGTGCTGTGGTGTAATGAAAAGCAAAGATGAAATAATAAAATAAGAAAACAATCTACAAATTAAAAATATACCTTTTTATCTTGACAATTTTTTCCAGAGAAGCAGAAAACAAAATTATGGTATATTTATTTTAGGAATAAGTTACACTATTCTTTCAACCAGCCGCACCTTCCAAATGAGTCAGGAACACTCAGGCCCTACATGATGACGTAAAATCCTTTGCACAACAATGATCGAATCATTATTTTAAAAATAAGATTCCACGGTGAATGCACGATGTTCTGCCGACCACAACGCCATGATCACTAATGGCACTTCTCCTCCAGTCCAATCCGCGTCTACATCTTGCGCATGCGCATATAACGACACCGGACTACGTGGATGAAATTCTGACATTAATTATTCACAATCCTGTATATATAGAGTAGTTTTCTGGTACCTACAAAATATAGCCTTCCAAAACCATGCTATACATATATATTTTTTTAAATATACATAAAGTACTCTATATGGGTTTGTTTCGTCTGGCAAAGTGGCATTTGAACAAAAACTATATAAATGAAGAAAGAAAGTTCAAACTATGCGATGACTATACCTCAATACACCCGTCAGGGATTCGAACCGCTATGTTAAGGGTCGCTGGCAAACCAAACAAAACTTGTTGTTAATAGAGGAAATAAAATATACCAGGTGTTATTCGACAGACTTTGACAAGTATCGTATGATTTTTACTTTCTCATATTAAGAGAAAGTATTGTGATCATGAAACCATCTATCTCGGGAATATGATATATTTACGTTTTATATGGACACGAACTTAAACAAGTGGATTTTACAATTATGTGTGTACCCACGTCTTTGTCTTTTTGTATGTCCCCCCTGTCTCTGGCCACGGATCTGAAACTGTTATATGGATTCTGTTCAAACTTGATATTTAAATTTTCTTAGGGCTTAAACCTAGGAACTTTTTTTTATTTTGACCCTATCACTCAGATTAATAGGTTTTAACTAATTGAGTGATTTTTTTAAAATTCCAAATATAAAATTCATAGCTAAGATTTGTTTGACATGATCAATAGCACTGTATCACTAGTTTTTGAGCAAAAATTCGTTGAAGGGTAGTTTATTGATAAACAATTTTTGAAAATGCAAAATATTTCGAAAATCTAACAAATTTTTTTTATGTTTATCTGGGTATTAAGTGGTATGGCAAATAAAACCGTATACGGGTTTTTAGGGTAAAAACTCATTTAGTTAACTAATGTTTAATTTTTCAAAAACTTGAAATATTTTACAAACGGTTCTAACGATTTGGTTCAAAATTGGTATCGGTGAACTATTTTACATGATCAATAAGTGTATATCAATTATTTAAGGGTAGTTCACGCACGGCAAATTATAGAAATTTGATTTGTTTTTAAATTTAGCTTGAAGAATGAATTAAATATGGGTGTTGTTTTCATGATAAATAAGAATACTTTTTATTTTTTACAAATAAATAATTTTAGGGTAGTGAGCAAATCAAATTTGAATTTTGTTAAATATATTTTAATAGTTTGGTTTATATACGTATAAGAGGGTTTGTGATCAACAAGATGATGTGTTTGTTTTTATTTTATGTGGAAAACATAATAAAGGGAAGTTTACCTAAAACCTATTTTTGGAAATTATCTTCGAAGCTATAACAAACAATATGAGAAAGTTTGTTCGATTGTGTCCTACTGTTTATTTTTATGGTAAAATGACATTTAAAGAGTCATGACTCATTCGTGGAGGACTGTCGTCGAACAAGATTGTATTCCCACCCAATCAGATTACAATGGAACACGTGACATTTTTTTTTCTTTCTAGCACCGCGTCTTACTACCCGTTTGGACTATACGCTTTGACTTTGTTGTTAATATTCAAGTTTGTTGGAAAAACACCAGATAAGATTTTGCAATCGGATGACTTGAATGGTATGACAAGAAGGTCACGCACCCTGTGGCGGTTCTTGGGCGCCAACCAACTCGCGTACGAGTGTATTTTTGACAAGATGTGACCTCTTGATAAACTAATGATTGCAGTAATTGCTCTCTCCTTGAGCAATCTGACACTGATCATCGTATTGACATGAATGACTCTATTGACTCCTTTAGGGTCTAGTGCAAGCCATCAATAATAGTATCACTAAGGAAGGCCTTTTCTGAAATAGTAGCAATTTGTTTTGATTATTAAATTGTTGAGATAAATTATTCGAGTTCAACATCTTGACCTATTAAATGTAAAAACAATCAAATAATAAACTCATCATTTATAATGTACCTCCATGGAGTTATACTTTATAATTCCATCTAAAATAATACAAAATTTTAACCAAATTTTGGATTTGATCACAGTGGAATATTAGTTGATGCTTTGCCAAACTGTTTAATTTTAAATGTATTACTTGTTGATAACTATTTATACATCTGGGGGAAGGGAGGCCACTTTATCTGCGGATAGATGTGTCTATAAAAAAACAAATAACGCATTCTACAAACGCGCTGTTGGAACTCTTGATTCATTACATACTGCTAAACTGTAACAAAGATATAAAATGTTTTACCATTTTCCGCGGCTCGTTCCTCCCTACAATGTTGTCGGAACAATCTTCAATTCTATCATCCTCCTCCCACCCTCACTTGTACAGTATTTAAGTGTTAGTCTCTAGTCTAAACTCAACAATTACATACAATAGGTTAGAACTGTGAATTTACCCGCATCGGTGGTTGCATGGTCTAACGCACCACTCTCGTCTTAGACCGGATTGCCGGTTACGGTGATGTAAGGTTTCGAATCCCGGTCTGGTGTACCGAGGGTAGTTTTCCTTTTCCACGCTTGCTCCACGCAAATGTGGACATAGTTTTTAACTATGCCTTCCTTACTTCAATAGCGTAAATTAATATACACCCGCCAACGTTTATTGAAACGCAACTGAAAAAAACAACCAAATAGTACAATAAAAAAATGTTGTCTACTGTGGTTGCTAAATCTGAAGACCTAAGCCGTTTTCAAGTTATGCACATCTCAACCGCACACACGTCACGGCCACCTAAACCTCATTGTATATGTTAAATTTTCCCCGCGTACGTCCTACGCCATTTTGCATAAATCGCCCTTGAGACGCGTCGTACTTGGATGACTCATGGCGTTTTTGTGTGAATGGTTTGAAGACTTGAGGCATATTATACACTAGCGGTTAAAACGCGGTGGTTTTGCTCCTAGCCTACGCCCCCAAAATCTTGAATTTACACCTGACTGTCAAAACGCGACTGTTAAACAGCTATCAAAACGCTACTGATTCTACACTAGCGGTTTAAATTCCGCGGTTGTTGCTTCCACTTGTGCAGAATGGTTTAAAAATTGATATTTACAGGCCGGCTGTATTGCGGGACTTACTTGTTGGAGGAAACTCTCTCCCTAAAAAAAACTCGTCAAAAGAGACGTAGGTGGACTCACCCCACATTATCAAACCGTCTCTCAACATCACCCCTAATTTTGAAACTTGCGATAATACTTATACTTTTTTCCTAACTTGATAACAAGGATTTCATTCAAAGGCGTGGTTGCTAGCGTTTTAACCGCTAGTGTAGAATAGGCCTTAAGGGGCTTGCATAGGGGAGCCAAGACAGTGTCACTCAAGTGTTCAGCTCTTTCACGATTTTGATTAAACTATTAGTAGTATCGAGGTTTGGTCTTCACTGGGATGAATACAAAACTTTATTCTATGTTACTATAATAAAGAGAGATGTCAACATAGTTTAAAATATGAAATTTTGCCCTTAGAGAAGTCATAATAAGGGATATTTGAGTTGATCGTTAAAGACCTAAATCCGAGGGAAACTAGAGGGCAATACTCTAGGAACATAGAATGGAGATTTGTGAATCGAATTATATAATTTATTAGGGGGGTCACAACACAAAATTTATTGGTATCATTATTAAGCTGAGAGGTAGCAACTGGTAGCATTTCCCTGTACGCTAACGCCATCACTAGGCAAAGGACCAGTCAAGCTTTGCTACGAACGTAGGAGGTAGTAGTGGAAATGAAAGAATGGCAGACGAGCAGGCTAATCCTTCTCTCGCTTCCTCTTGCCGTTCGTACTTCCACTCGGCTCATCACCTTCGGTAGAATATTGCAGGTCGTGGCACGCTTAGTTGAAAAATACGTACATTGACCACATTTTATTAAGTGGAAGCTAAAAAAAATTAGCGTCAGTATGGACGAAGAAAAAACAACTGTGGACCATAGAAGAGGGAAAAAAAGAAGATTATACCTCACAGCCCATCGAAAGAAAAGAAATTGGAATAAGGGGAAGAAACTATGGATTGGTGATTCTGGGTGACTATTTTTTAAGTTTATATAGCAATAGTGAATTGGTCAAAAATGACACTGGCCTATTTATATTCATGTATTTATCATACACTTTTTAAACACACAACCTAACTTAGGTAACAATGTGATCTGTACATCACGTTCAGAAAAATTGCCTCGATATTCACTATTCAGATAAAAGGACGTATCCATCTAGAAATAGAAATTTTATTTTATAGCACACCCTGAATCAGCTTCACGAATCTCCACCAAGGTGCATTAACGGTAGTTTTTTAAATGTGAAATTCACTTTGGTTTTATAATCTATCTACACGCTAATGTGAGAGCACTTTTTTGTATCAAATACTTTCTCTTCCTCACCCCTAGTAAATTATTTTTTATACTGTTGTTTTAATTTTTTTTAATAGTTCCTCCGTCCGTCCACCCCCCCCCCCCTCAAAGTAACAAAGGCTTATTTTTAAACCAAAACTGTGTTATTAAAAATTCCTAAATTTAATTTAAGAATAATATTTGTTCCTATGACTTCATAATAATAAAATAGAGTACTGGAATATTTGTTTTAATTTTTTTGGTTAAATGGTTAGTTTAAAAAAAATACAAGTTTTCTGTGACAATAATTAATACTTGAACATGCTTGACAAAATTAAATCCTGTATTATTTTACATGCAAATAATATGTCCTAGCAATAAAATATTCAGATAATTACACTTTTCGCCTGAGATTTTTGAGTCACATGCTGAAATACTAATTATGCAAAATGTAAGGCAAAGCATAGCGGTTTCTTATATTTAACCAATATTATATAACTCCACAATTATATTCAATTTACAGAAAATACTTACTGGTTATAGGAAAATAACTATTTAATAAAAGCATGTTATAAATTTCTGTGATTTTGGTGAATGATCAATGACCAAAACACAAAACATCATGGCGGGATAGTAAATTCGGCTTTATGTTTTTTCTACTGTCAGAAATGTTCAAATATACCGTTTATAGGCTTTTGATGTTGTAATTTTATAAAAAAAAAAGTTTCTTAAAACGTGATCTTATTTATCTACAGAGTATGCTTTGTAAAGGCAAGTGACTTAAATACTAACAGAGGTGGTAACAGTTCATCGAGCGAGCAAAAACCTAATATTCAAGAACAGATACAAACTATGGATTGCAATTCTATGTCTCCTTCTTTTGAAGAAAGGTGAGTTTCTAAATAATGTTATGGTGTGGTCTATAATCAATCATCTGGTGACCAAGTGGTCTAGGAGTAAGATGCCGGACTTCTGTGCTGGAGGTCCGGGGTTCAATCCTTGGTCCTGGCACAGATTTATCTGATTACCAAACCCTTCCTTCACCTCTGACAAGACATCTTGTGAATGTGGGGAATGCCAGGCCTCCGCCGTGGTTCGGATTCCACGTTAAACTGTAGGTCCTCCATTTCATCTCGCAATCACCCTACCATTACACATTAGCGTAAGTGCGTATTACGCGAACGGGTTGTAAGACGCGGTGCTATTAATAATAATAATAATATAATCAGCTCTCTGTCGACTTGCAATAAATTTTATTGCTTGAAAATCTTGAGTATAAAAACTTTATAATAAATATTAAAGTGCTAAAAAGCTGTACATATATATAACCAAATTAATAGTTCCTAAGATGAAAGGACCACAGCATCCTTACTAAAACAAATTTATTTTATATAGGCCTACCAATAGTTGTTTACATTTTGATTTTATGAATACTCATCGTGATATAATCCCCTCTCCACTTTCGGGCACACCTACCAGCATCTTATCTGATACTATTCGGTATCCTCACAGCAGCGTACAAATTAATATATTCACACATTCAATAATTAGTAGGCCTAGCAGCAGCACCTATACAGAAGATTTGATGGCCATTTCCTCCGGCGATTAGTCGAAGACATCATTGTATTCACAACTGTAAATATTAGATTTCATAATTCACTTTAGTGTTTTAATTTATTTAGTGAACAAGTTAAGGTGGGCTGGAAGAGGACGCGAGAAAAATTAAGTGTTTTTTGCAGTTTTCACAACAAACTTTTTTAAATCAAATGCTTCATTAGAGACATATAGTTTAATTTTCTATACATGGCAATATCAACAGCTGTTCTTGAATATCTGCTATGAGCATAGTATCATTTAATGAGAAACATTTTAAACGAGGAGAAAAAGTTTTCACAAAATTCTAGGACAATCATGAAAGAAATTTAACAACTGTTGATATCACCTTGTAAAGAAAATTAAACTCTATGTTTGTACTGGAGCAATATTTGATTTAATTTGCTGAAAAAAATTGTTTGCTACGAAAACTGCAAAAAAAAACAACCTAGTTTTCCTGCCATCCCCTTTGATCCCACCCTAAGTACAGTTAATAGGAGTGCCACATTCATAGAAGAAGGGTATAAAGTCTGAAACTAGCTATGATATCTATAGTTATAACTATGTGTTTTATGTATTTTGAACTGGTACAGAGGTATCAACTATAATCTGGCATACTTGGAACCCGTCCCTGCCATGACAGAACCATGTTATGAGGTTCATGGTGAAGCCGCTACAGAAAGAGGAGATTTAGATCAATTGTAAGTCGAAGCAAAATGTTTATCTTACTATTTTAGACAACACTTTTGGGTAAGAGTGTAATTCACATTTATATGAGAAAATTAAGTCAAACATGAGTGAAAAGGACTCCAAATAGTAGAAAGAAATACACGCCCACACACTGTGATTTTATGGCTGGCTACCTATTAAAAAATCGCGTTGAAAGACGTGTCATTAGTTTGGGCTAGTCTTCATTTGAAGTAACTATACAGTTGGGATGACATATATATTATTTTTATTTCGCCCTTCCAGGCTATTCTTATTTAACTACACTTCTAGGACAAGAATGAGGAAAGTATAATTTTGAGCAAATGCTACAACATTGGTATGGATGGGGAGTGTGAAATAATATACTATATAATATAAGCTACAGGCCAGATATTGAGGAAGAATACATTAATACCTAATTAATCTTGCTTTCAAGATCAGGGATGGAGTTTAACGTATAGAAATCATTACTTACTACGAATTAATTTCCATAACAAAAAACGTTTTAGAGGTCATCGTTAGATCTCAAACTAGCGTTGAAACAAGCCATTTTACCAAGTTGATTTAATTTTTTTTATTAAAGAGTTTATTTACTCATACATGGTATTAATATTGTGTGTGCTTATTGCGAGATAAAAAATTGCCAATTTATTCCTCATATCTCCCCAATTTTACAAATTAATTGATTTGCTGTAGGTCAAAACTAAACTGGTTTATTAAATATATGATATTACATTGTGCGAGAATGAGAATTAAAAAAAAAATGAAAGTCATAAAATGTATGTTAATAGTCTTCCTGAAATATTTTCTATATATTATGTATGACCCGCCTCGGTGGCGTAGTTGGCTAACGCGCTAGTCTTGTTAAGCTCGACTGCTGAGGACGGGGAGATCGAGGTTCGAATCTCGGTTGGGTGAACTGGGGTAGTTTTTCCTAAATGGTTTTCCACTCTCCCTTCACGCAAATGCGGGTTCACTTCCTCTAATTCAACCTTCGCAATTCCCAATCCATTATCGTAATTAGTACTTAAAGGGTGCTAAATAATAATAATAATAATATTATATTATGTATGTATTTGATTAGCTCAAAATAACTTTAGTAAGAAAAACAAAATAGCAGTTTAATTTTAAACATAATAGTGTAAAACAGGTGTATGTATTTTAATGAAAAAATTAAAGAATGCACAAGACATAAATTCAACAAAAACTTTAGTCAATGATTTATTTATTACAAATTATTATTTATACATCAATAATCTTTTTTTTTTCAGGAATACTACAATCGATACATTTCAAATAAGCCCCCCTCGACATTCAGAGATGCCATCCTGTTGCTTAACAGATGGTGACACTATTGAAAGTATTCTCCCTCCACATTTAGAGTTGCCTAACCCCACATCTCTAGATAATACCATACATTCGACTAATGTTAATTCAGAAACAGAAGTTATAATGGATATTTTCCCGGGAGATGTGCCACAGACACCATTGTCTTCACAACAGTAAATATTACATTACACATTTTAGTGTTAACTTATTTAGTGAACAATAAATTAATTTCAAATTTTGAATTAAATTGTTACCAATCTACCCTGATTAAATATGATACATATTTAATAGGAGTGTCACCTAATAAAAATACAATTGGAAGCTGAAATACAATATCTAGAATTATGAATGTAATAAAATAAATGCTAATTAAATATCACAGGCTAAAATTAAGATTAGCACAATCATGGCAGTGGGAAAGTGATCAATTTAAATTAAGCCTAGTATTAAATTAGTTGAAAAATTATACATGTACACGGGAATTGATTCCGTGAGTGCTAAGCCAAAGGTCCGGGGTTCAATTTCCGTGCTAAAGCTATCAGTTAACATTTATGGTTATGGTTCCAGTTCCATTCCTTGCATTAAATACGTCAAGCTACAGTGCAACTTTGTTTTGTTTTTTCTTTCCAGGGACACAAATGTTTTAAAAACACCCTATATCATAGAAGGACGCAGAATAGTGACTTACAGTACTTTTTGGAATGTATTCAAGCAATAAAGCATAAAGGGTTCGACTGCACATTTTCAAATATGAATATTACAGGCGAAACAAGGAATGGCTTCTGCAGCACATTTCACTTGCAGTGCAAGATGTGTGGGGTTCTCGAAACACTCCGTACTGAAAACCCCAACTCACCGATGAATGTTAATACCGCAAAGGTGGCGGGCATTATTAACACAGGCCAAGGTTTTTCTCAGATGGAAGAGTTGTCTGCAGCACTAGATATGCCTTGTATGGGCAATCTATGTACCAAAAGATACACCAAGAAGTAGGTGAACACCTAGGAAGCATTGCTTCTGATGAGATGATGGCTGCCGCGCGTGAGGAAGCAGCATTGGCTGTCAAAGCCGGAAATGTGGACAAAGAGGGTCGACCAATGATAACTGTTGTTGCAGATGGAGAATGGTGCAAAAGATCTTATAAAAGCAAATACGACGCTCTCTCAGGAGTGGTAAGTTATATATAACACATAGTATTGAGACGTAGAACTTTGTGTTGAGCTAGATATATTATTTAATATAATATAGTAATTACTAAATAAACTTTTAAAACTCAATTTTGTCTTTGCTTTTCAGTTTAAAGTATTTTAATGGTCCTGTAGTTAATATACCCTACACTAAATTTTGTTTATGATACTAGGCATGCATAGTTGGCTTCAAAACAAAAAAAGGTGATATACATGGGGGTTCGCAACTCCTATTGCTCTATTTGTGAAAGAGCATCTTCTCAAGAAAAACCTACTAAAGAGCACATATGCTATAAAAATTGGACACAATCTGCCACTGCAATGGAAGCTGACATCATAGTTGATGGGTTCAAGCAAAGTGTACCAATGTATGGAATCGTGTATGCCGAACTTATAGGTAACTTAACATAGCGCTTTAAACAATTAGTTAATATCGTAATATCAAAAAGTTTTAATTTATAATCCAGTTATTTCATTGGGAACCCAACAAAAATTAATAATAATAAATGATATTGCCTTACCAGTATGATATTGAATTAATAAGTGGATTTAATTATTTTTTTTAGGAGATGGAGACAGCAGTGTCATGAAACGTTTGAGCCTAGCCAAGCCGTATGGTCCTGATTTCGAGATAAAAAAGATTGAATGTGCAAATCATATTCTTCGCAACTATGTGAATAGGGTAAAGGAAATTGGGAAAAGAGGAAAGAGCCAACTAGGTACAATTCCTGGAATTATTAGGTCATCCATTCAACAAAGAGTTTTAAGAATGCGATATGCTGTAACTGAGGCAATAAAATATCGTCAAGTACAACCTTTACCTCATCATGAAAATGTCAAACAACTAAAGGAAGACATAAGTAATGGGCCAAGTCATGTTTTTGGTGATCATTCTCGGTGTGGGGAGCGAGGATATTTTTATCAGGGACCAAAAGAAGGTGAAACAAATTTAGTGCCAGAGTTGATAAAATATGGCTTATGGAAAGATATAGTTAGTGCTCGTAATTCCTTGGCATTCCATGCTCAGAGCCTAATCTTTAACGTTAGTAATAATATTGCAGTCATTTAATAGTGTAGTTGCCAAATTCATCGGCGGAAAGCGCATTAATTATGCTTTGAGGGGCTCTTATCAAGTTCGCTGTACAGCAGCAGTAACTTCCCACAACAAAGGTCCTACACTACACAGACTCCTGCACAAAAAGATGGCTATTGTCAGTCCTGGTGTAAACACTAAAAGGTTTGTCACACGAAAAGTTAAACGTCTAAATGAAAGGACCAAGCGGAAATTGCAGTACCCTCCCCTCAGAAAACCACAAAAGAAGTCTTCAGGTCCAGATGAGCACTATGGGGTTCTGGACATTCCTGCTAAAGCTGACCTCAATGAAGAAGACTATAATCTGAAGAAAGAACATTGTATTTGTAGTTTGCGTATGACAGAAGAGCAGAGGAAAGCCTTGATTTATGAAACGGTCGAACAAAGTTAGAATGAAGAATGTAGAAGACAGCGAAGGAAGCGAGTGACAGCTTCATGATTTGATAAAATTTGCAAAATGAGACAGACCACATCCAAGGCAAATCAAGTAAAGACTATGTTACATGGAACATTCTTTGTAAATTATTGGACTCGATATGGTGTTGAACATGGACCTATGGCAATAGAAGCTTTGGAAGAAGTGCTTGGAGTAAAAGTTGAAAGGGTGGGGTTGGTAGTCGACAGAAATATATCATTTATTGCAGCATCTCCCGATGGATTTATAGGTGATGATGCTATCGTCGAAATTAAGTCCCCTGCATCGGCGAAAGATTTTACACCAAATGAAGCCATAAAATGCAAAAAAATCAAGTTTTGCACATTACGAGGAAATGATATCCTTTTAAAAAAAAGAGATAGTTACTATTACCAAGTGCAAGGACAATTACACATAACTGAAAGACGGTGGTGTCACTTTGTTGTCTGGACAAGAAAAGGAACGTCCTTCACGAAAATTGAGAGGGATGACATCTTCTGGAAAAGTGAAATGGAGCCTCAATTAATTAGATTTTATATGGATAGTTTGCTTCAAGAGATACTTGACTCCAGATATGATCGAGGATTGCCAATAAGGGACACCTTTTAGAGAAAACCAATATTTAAAATGATGATCAGCCATCAAAAAGAAAATATCTTAATTGGGTTGTGAATGGATGAAATTTTGTTTTACTCCTTGGTGGAGTTTAGATAAGAATATAAGATAGATAAGATAGATAAGACTATTTCCCTTCAGTTTGTTTTTCATCATATTTTGAACATTACTGACCATAATTTCCCTTCATTACTTAATAAACGTTAAATGAACATGAGAGGTCTTAATTTTGTGATGTACGCAATGGTGGATCTACATAAAATAGCACCTATGGCAAGCACTGGAATTGCGCCTCTGTCCAAACACCTGACACCTGTTTTTTAAACAACTTTACCACAATATCTGCTCAAAAATAAGACAAACTCATTAATTTTATATTTAACACATTATGGTAACATAAGAAAACTATGAATGTACCTTCCTTGTTTTTACTGACGCAAATTGATCTATGATGTCTTAAAGTCTGTTGTTTCTGTTTATTCTCTTTACACAATCAACAGAGCAAATCACACAATCAGCTTTGACCCATGAAGACTTTCAAATACGAAGGTATTAGTTTCAGATCTCACAGCTGACGATGGTTAGCAGTATCTGAATATCACTGTGAAGATTGTGGAAAATGTTCTCATCTGCATACTGAGCAATACATTCTGGAAGTTCTTCAAGTCTTGATATTTTCATGTTGGCCCGACTTGAAAAAACATGTGACAATCTAAAATGTCTTCATATAGTTGTTGTCCATCAACAACACAGCTATAAAATTTTCCTAAATGTTCGCAATTCTGTTTCGAATCTTTAATATCGTCAGCGTAACACAGTCCCTTGGCATCAATAAGAAAGTCAAAGAAAATCACTTATTTCACTGGTTTCATTTCCATATCTTCTCAAGGTACTTGTTAACCGGCTTCATTGCTTTTATCCTTGCACTCCATCTGATTTTGGGCTCCGACTTCACAACCACAGGCGCAGCGTTTTTCATACCTTTCTTTGAGTGAGTGATTGTCGCAATTCACTAACAATGCCAGGCTGTTTGTCTCACTTATTCTTTGTTGAACACTACTCTTGTGTCAACCATCACAGCAGGGTTGTCATAAAACTGTGACTGAAACTCCTTTAGCTCCTTTTCGTCCTTTTTTTTTTTCCTTTTCTGTTAAAATTTTCTTTAATCATTAATAAAAATCAAAGCGACCTCAAACGTCATAAAACAAATGTGATTGTGTTGTTAGTAATTTTTTTAATATATTCTCAATTTTAGATAAAATTATTTATTTATTGATAAATAATTAGAAATGTGTTTAGTTTAAATATTATTTTACATTTAAAACAAAACAAAGTTGAAATACGCCCTTAGGACCTTTGCGCCCTAGGTTCGCTTTATCTCAACGGCCAAGTTCTGACATGATAATTAGTATGTGATCTTATATAGGCTATTTTCAGTATGAATCTCATGGATTTAGCTACAGTTTATACAAAAACAAATATTTAACGTTCTATTTAGTAGTTTATATTATAACAACTAAAAATTATTTAAAATATAAAAGTATTTGGAATAAAAAAGTAAGATAAATTACAATAATTGAGTAAATAGAACCTATTTAGTGACGTGCCCCCGTTAAGTGGCGCCCAGGGCACTTGCAAAATCTGCCATACCGTAGGTCCACCACTGTATATAAGTGAAATGATTATGATTTTTCTTTATTTAGAGATATGTATGTAATGGGCATGATTTTAATTTGTTTAGTGATATATTGTGATAGTGTATTGCATAAAATTTTACTAAACTTTGTTGTAGGCACTTATGTGTGGTGAGCATAATTTTATTTTATTTTGTGGCATATGTGTATTGTACATAATTTTCTAAACTTTGTGTATGTGTAGTGAACATAATTTTTCTTTGTGTTGTGATATAATAAATATATCATGTAAATTTATTTTATTATGTGATAAAACTTTTTTTTTGAACATTATTTTTTAAGCGTTATGTATGTTTGTAGTTAACATTATTCTCCTAACTTTTGTGGTATACGTGTAATGAATAAGATTTTCCTTTATTTTGTAATTTAGGACTACGTATAGTGAACATATTTTTTCTAAGCTTTGTGGTATACGTGTAGTTTTTCATACTCGAATACGATTTTGTGAGATGGTAAATAATTGTAAGGAAGTTGTACGGGAGCGTATGGGTTGTTACTGATATTGCAGGAATAATTCTACGCTAATAAACACAGGCAAAAAAATATTTAACAAAAGGGTCTTAAATTAAATACTGGATTTATGTTCTATAATTTTGACAATACGATTTATTCCTTATGTTTGTAACCACTTAACATTAGTTATGTTTTAACGAGTGTTTTATTCATAAGAATTATAAATTATGCCACGTAAAAAGTGAATTTATTTTGTAATCATGTTTATTTAAAAGGAGGTAATATTGACTAAGTGGGAAAGAAGTATTTCTGCAAGGTTATTATCATCTCTCCTTGAGCAAACTGACACTGATCATCGTATTGACATGAATGACTCTATTGACTCCTTTAGGGTCTAGTGCAAGCCATCAATATAGTATCACTAAGGAAGGCCTTTTCTGAAATAGTAGCAATTTGTTTTGATTATTAAATTGTTGAGATAAATTATTCGAGTTCAACATCTTGACCTATTAAATGTAAAAACAATCAAATAATAAACTCATCATTTATAATGTACCTCCATGGAGTTATACTTTATAATTCCATCTATAATAATACAAAATTTTAACAAATTTTGGATTGATCATAGTGGAATATTAGTTGATGCTTGCCAAACTGTTTAATTTTAAATGTATTACTTGTTGATAACTATTTATACATCTGGGGAAGGGAGGGCACTTTATCTGCGGATAGATGTGTCTATAAAAAAACAAATAACGCATTCTACAAACGCGCTGTTGGAACTCTTGATTCATTATATATGCTAAACTGTACAAAGATATAAATGTTTTACCATTTTCTGCGGCCGTTCCTCCCTACAATGTTGTCGGAACAATCTTCAATTCTATCATCTCCTCCCACCCTCACTTGTACAGTATTTAAGTGTTAGTCTCTAGTCTAAACTCTACAATTACATACAATAGGTTAGAACTGTGAATTTACCCGCATCGGTGGTTGCATGGTCTAACGCACCACTCTCTGTCTTAGACCGGATTGCCGGTTACGGTGATGTAAGGTTTCGAATCCGGTCTGGTGTACCGAGGGTAGTTTTCCTTTTCCACGCTTGCTCCACGCAAATGTGGACATAGTTTTTAACTATGCCTTCCTTACTTCAATAGCGTAAATTAATATACACCCGCCAACGTTTATTGAACGCAACTGAAAAAAACAACAAATAGTACAATAAAAAAATGTTGTCTACTGTGGTTGCTAATCTGAAGACCTAAGCCGTTTTCAAGTTATGCACATCTCAACCGCACACACGTCACGGCCACCTAAACCTCATTGTATATGTTAAATTTTCCCCCGCGTACGTCCTACGCCATTTTGCATAAATCGCCCTTGAGACGCGTCGTACTTGGATGACTCATGGCGTTTTTGTGTGAATGGTTTGAAGACATTGAGGCATATTTATACACTAGCGGTTAAAGCGGTGGTTTTGCTCCTAGACTACGCCCCCAAAATCTTGAATTTACACCTGACTGTCAAAACGCGACTGTTAAACAGCTATCAAACGCTACTGATTCTACACTAGCGGTTTAAATTCCGCGGTTGTTGCTTCCACTTGTGCAGAATGGTTTAAAAATTGATATTTACAGGCCGGCTGTATTGCGGGACTTACTTGTTGGAGAAACTCTCTCCTAAAAAAAACTCGTCAAAAGCGACGTAGGTGGACTCACCCCACATTATCAAACCGTCTCTCAACATCACCCCTAATTTTGAAACTTGCGATAATACTTATACTTTTTTCCTAACTGATAACAAGGATTTCATTCAAAGGCGTGGTTGCTAGCGTTTTAACCGCTAGTGTAGAATAGGCCTTAAGGGGCTTGCATAGGGGAGCCAAGACAGTGTCACTCAAGTGTTCAGTCTTTTCACGATTTTGATTAAACTATTAGTAGTATCGAGGTTTGGTCTCACTGGGATGAATACAAAACTTTATTCTATGTTACTATAATAAAGAGAGATGTCAACATAGTTTAAAATATGAAATTTTTGCCCTTAGAGAAGTCTATAAAGGGATATTGAGTGATCGTTAAAGACCTAAATCCGAGGTGAAACTAGAGGGCAATACTCTAGGAACATAGAATGGAGATTTGTGAATCGAATTATATAATTTATTAGGGGGTCACAACACAAAATTTATTGTATCATATTAAGTGAGAGGTAGCAACTGGTAGCATTTCCTGTACGCTAACGCCATCACTAGGCAAAGGACCAGTCAAGCTTTGCTACGAACGTAGGAGGTAGTAGTGGAAATGAAAGAATGGCAGACGAGCAGGCTAATCCTTCTCTCGCTTCCTCTTGCCGTTCGTACTCCACTCGGCTCATCACCTTCGGTAGAATATTGCAGGTCGTGGCACGCTTAGTTGAAAAATACGTACATTGACCACATTTTCTTAAGTGGAAGCTAAAAAAAAATTAGCGTCAGTATGGACGAAGAAAAAAACAACTGTGGACCATAGAAGAGAGGGAAAAAAGAAGATTATACCTCACAGCCCATCGAAAGAAAAGAATTGGAATAAGGGGAAGAAACATGGATTGGTGATTCTGGGTGACTATTTTTAAGTTTATTATAGCAATAGTGAATTGGTCAAAAATGATCACTGGCCTATTTATATTCATGTAATTTATCATACACTTTTTAAACACACAACCTAACTTAGGTACAAGTGATCTGTACATCACGTTCAGAAAAATTGCCTCGATATTCACTATTCAGATAAAAGGACGTATCCATCTAGAAATAGAAATTTTATTTTATGTAGCACCCTGAATCTGCTTCACGAAACTCATCACAGGTGCATTAACGGTTAGTTTTTTTAAATGTGAATTCACTTTGGTTTTATAATCTTATCTACACGCTAATGTGAGGGCACTTTTTTGTATCAAATACTATCTCTTTTCACACCTAGTAATTATTTTATATATGTTGTTTTAATTTTTTTAATAGTTTCCTCCGTCTCCACCCCCCCCCATCAAAGTAACAAGGCTTATTTTAAACCAAAACTGTGTTATTTAAAAATTCCTAAATTAATTTAAGAATAATATTTGTTCCTATGACTTCATAATAATAAAATAGAGTACTGGAATATTTGTTTTAATTTTTTTTTGGTTAAATGGTTAGTTTAAAAAAAATACAAGTTTTCTGTGACAATAATTAATACTTGAACATGCTTGACAAAATTAAATCCTGTATTATTTTACATGCAAATAATATGTCCTAGCAATAAAATATTCAGATAATTACACTTTTCGCCTGAGATTTTTGAGTCACATGCTGAAATACTAATTATGCAAAATGTAAGGCAAAGCATAGCGGTTTCTTATATTTAACCAATATTATATAACTCCACAATTATATTCAATTTACAGAAAATACTTATGGTTATAGGAAAATAACTATTTAATAAAAGCATTGTTATAAATTTCTGTGATTTTGGTGAATGATCAATGACCAAAACACAAAACATCATGGCGGGATAGTAAATTCGGCTTTATGTTTTTTCTACTGTCAGAAATGTTCAAATATACCGTTTATAGGCTTTTGATGTTGTAATTTTATAAAAAAAAAAGTTTCTTAAAACGTGATCTTATTTATCTACAGAGTATGCATTGTAAAGGCAAGTGAACTTAAATACTAACAGAGGTGGTAACAGTCATCGAGCGAGCAAAAACCTAATATTCAAGAACAGATACAAACTATGGATTGCAATTCTATGTCTCCTTCTTTTGAAGAAAGGTGAGTTTCTAAAATAATGTTATGGTGTGGTCTATAATCAATCATCTGGTGACCAAGTGGTCTAGGAGTAAGATGCCGGACTTCTGTGCTGGAGGTCCGGGGTTCAATCCTTGGTCCTGGCACAGATTTATCTGATTCCAAACCCTTCCTTCACTCTGACAAGACATTTTGTGAATGTGGGGAATGCCAGGCCTCCGCCGTGGTTCGGATTCCACGTTAAACTGTAGGTCCTCCATTCATCTCGCATAATCACCTACCATTACACATTAGCGTAAGTGCGTATTACGCGAACGGGTTGTAAGACGCGGTGCTATTAATAATAATAATAATATAATCAGCTCTCTGTACGACTTGCAATAAATTTTATTGCTTGAAAATCTTGAGTATAAAAACTTTATAATAAATATTAAAGTGCTAAAAAGCTGTACATATATATAACCAAATTAATGTTCCTAAGATGAAAAGGACCACAGCATCCTTACTAAAACAAATTTATTTTATATAGGCTACCAATAGTTGTTTACATTTTGATTTTATGAATACTCATCGTGATATAATCCCCTCTCCACTTTCGGGCACACCTACCAGCATCTTATCTGATACTATTCGGTATCCTCACAGCAGCGTACAAATTAATATATTCACACATTCATAAATTTGTAGGCCTAGCAGCAGCACCTATACAGAAGATTTGATGGCCATTTCCTCCGGCGATTAGTCGAAGACATCATTGTATTCACAACTGTAAATATTAGATTTCATAATTCACTTTAGTGTTTTAATTTATTTAGTGACAAGTTAAGGTGGGCTGGAAGAGGACGCGAGAAAAAATTAAGTGTTTTTTGCAGTTTTCACAACAAACTTTTTTATAATCAAATGCTTCATTAGAGACATATAGTTTAATTTTTATACATGGCAAATATCACAGCATGTTCTTGAATATCTGCTATGAGCATAGTATCATTTAATGAGAAAACATTTTAAACGAGGAGAAAAAGTTTTCACAAAATCTAGGACAATCATGAAAGAAATTTAACAACTGTTGATATCACCTTGTAAAGAAAATTAAACTCTATGTTTGTACTGGAGCAATATTTGATTTAATTTGCTGAAAAAAATTGTTTGCTACGAAACTGCAAAAAAAAACAAACCTAGTTTTCCTGCCATCCCCTTTGATCCCACCCTAAGTACAGTTAATAGGAGTGCCACATCATAGAAGAAGGTATAAAGTCTGAAACTAGCTATGATATCTATAGTTATAAACTATGTGTTTTATGTATTTTGAAACTGGTACAGAGGTATCAACTATAATCTGGCATACTTGGAACCGTTCCCTGCCATGACAGAACCATGTTATGAGGTTCATGGTGAAGCCGCTACAGAAAGAGGAGATTTAGATCAATTGTAAGTCGAAGCAAATGTTTATTTACTATTTTAGACAACACTTTTGGGTAAGAGTGTAATTCACATTTATATGAGAAAATATAAGTCAAACATGAGTGAAAAGGACTCCAAATAGTAGAAAGAATACACGCCCACACACATGTGATTTTATGGCTGGCTACCTATTAAAAAAATCGCGTTGAAAGACGTGTCATTAGTTTGGGCTAGTCTTCATTTGAAGTAACTATACAGTTGGGATGACATATATATTATTTTTATTTCGCCCTTCCAGGCTATTCTTATTTAACTACCTTCTAGGAAAGAATGAGGAAAGTATAATTTTGAGCAAATGCTACAACATTGGTATGGATGGGGAGTGTGAAATAATATTACTATTATAATATAAGCTACAGCCAGATATTGAGGAAGAATACATTAATACCTAATTAATCTTGCTTTCAAGATCAGGGATGGAGTTTAACGTATATAGAAATCATTACTTACTACGAATTAATTTCCATAACAAAAAACGTTTTAGAGGTCATCGTTAGATCTCAAACTAGCGTTGAAACAGACCATTTTACCAAGTTGATTTAATTTTTTTTATTAAAGGAGTTTATTTACTCATACATGGTATTAATATTGTGTGTGTGCTTATTGCGAGATAAAAAATTGCCAATTTATTCCTCATATCTCCCACAATTTTACAATTAATTGATTTGCTGTAGGTCAAAACTAAATGGTTTATTAAATATATGATATTACATTGTGCGAGAATGAGAATTAAAAAAAAAATGAAAGTCATAAAATGTATGTTATAGTCTTCCTGAAATATTTTCTATTATATTATGTATGACCGCCTCGGTGGCGTAGTTGGCTAACGCGCTAGTCTTGTTAAGCCGACTGCTGAGGACGGGAGATCGAGGTTCGAATCTCGGTTGGGTGAACTGGGTGTAGTTTTTCCTAAATGGTTTTCCACTCTCCCTTCACGCAATGCGGGTTCACTTCCTCTAATTCAACCTTCGCAATTCCCAATCCATTATCGTAATTAGTACTTAAAGGGTGCTAAAAATAATAATAATAATATTATATTATGTATGTATTTGATTAGCTCAAAATAACTTTAGTAAGAAAAAAAATAGCAGTTTAATTTTAAACAATAGTGTAAACAGGTGTATGTATTTTAATGAAAAAATTAAAGAATGCACAAGACATAAATTCAACAAAAACTTTAGTCAATGATTTATTTATTACAAATTATTATTTATACATCAATAATCTTTTTTTTTTTCAGGAATACTACAATCGATACATTTCAAATAAGCCCCCTCGACATTCAGAGATGCCATCCTGTTGCTTAACAGATGGTGACACTATTGAAAGTATTCTCCCTCCACATTTAGGTTGCTAACCCCACATCTCTAGATTAATACCATACATTCGACTAATGTTAATTCAGAAACAGAAGTTATAAAGGATATTTTCCGGGAGATGTGCCACAGACACCATTGTCTTCACAACAGTAAATATTACATTAACATTTTAGTGTTAACTTATTTTAGTGAACAATAAATTAATTTCAAATTTTGAATTAAATTGTTACCAATCTACCCTGATTAAATATGATACTATTTAATAGGAGTGTCACCTAATAAAAATACAATTGGAAGCTGAAATACAATATCTAGAATTATGAATGTAATAAAATAAATGCTAATTAAATATCACAGGCTAAAATTAAGATTAGCACAATCATGGCAGTGGGAAAGTGATCAATTTAAATTAAGCCTAGTATTAAATTAGTTGAAAAATTATACATGTACACGGGAATGATTCCGTGAGTGCTAAGCCAAAGGTACCGGGGTTCAATTTCCGTGCTAAAGCTATCAGTTAACATTTATGGTTATGGTTCCAGTTCCATTCCTTGCATTAAATACGTCAAGCTACAGTGCAACTTTGTTTTGTTTTTTCTTTCCAGGGACACAAATGTTTTTAAAAACACCCTATATCATAGAAGGACGCAGAATAGTGACTTACAGTACTTTTTGGAATGTATTCAAGCAATAAGCATAAAGGGTTCGACTGCACATTTCAAATATGAATATTACAGGCGAAACAAGGAATGGCTTCTGCAGCACATTTCACTTGCAGTGCAAGATGTGTGGGTTCTCGAAACACTCCGTACTGAAAACCCCAACTCACCGATGAATGTTAATACCGCAAAGGTGGCGGCATTATTAACACAGGCCAAGGTTTTTCTCAGATGGAAGAGTTGTCTGCAGCACTAGATATGCCTTGTATGGGCAATCTATGTACCAAAAGATACACCAAGAAGTAGGTGAACACCTAGGAAGCATTGCTTCTGATGAGATGATGGCTGCCGCGCGTGAGGAAGCAGCATTGGCTGTCAAAGCCGGAAATGTGGACAAAGAGGGTCGACCATGATAACTGTTGTTGCAGATGGAGAATGGTGCAAAAGATCTTATAAAAGCAAATACGACGACTCTCTCAGGAGTGGGTAAGTTAATATATAACACATAGTATTGAGAGTAGAACTTTGTGTTGAGCTAGATATATTATTTAATATAATATAGTATTACTAAATAAACTTTTAAAACTCAATTTTGTCTTTGCTTTTCAGTTTTAAAGTATTTTAAATGGTCCTGTAGTTAATATACCCTACACTAAATTTTGTTTATGATACTAGGCATGCATTAGTTGGCTTTCAAAACAAAAAAGGTGATATTACATGGGGGTTCGCAACTCCTATTGCTCTATTGTGGAAGAGCATCTTCTCAGAAAAACCTACTAAAGAGCACATATGCTATAAAAATTGGACACAATCTGCCACTGCAATGGAAGCTGACATCATAGTTGATGGGTTCAAGCAAAGTGTACCAATTGTATGGAATCGTGTATGCCGAACTTATAGGTAACTTAACATAGCGCTTTAACAATTAGTTAATATCGTAATATCAAAAAGTTTTAATTTATAATCCAGTTATTTCATTGGGAACCCAACAAAAATTAATAATAATAAATGATATTGCCTTACCAGTATGATATTGAATAATAAGTGGATTTAATTATTTTTTTTAGGAGATGGAGACAGCAGTGTCATGAAACGTTTGAGCCTAGCCAAGCCGTATGGTCCTGATTTCGAGATAAAAAAGATTGAATGTGCAAATCATATTCTTCGCAACTATGTGAATAGGGTAAAGGAAATTGGGAAAAGAGGAAAGAGCCAACTAGGTACAATTCCTGGAATTATTAGGTCATCCATTCAACAAAGAGTTTAAGAATGCGATATGCTGTAACTGAGGCATAAAATATCGTCAAGTACAACCTTTACCTCATCATGAAATGTCAAACAACTAAAGGAAGACATAAGTAATGGGCCAAGTCATGTTTTTGGTGATCATTCTCGGTGTGGGGAGCGAGGATTTTTATCAGGGACCAAAAGAAGGTGAAACAAATTTAGTGCCAGAGTTGATAAAATATGGCTTATGGAAAGATATAGTTAGTGCTCGTAATTCCTTGGCATTCCATGCTCAGAGCCTAATCTTTAACGTTAGTAATAATATTGCAGTCATTTAATAGTGTAGTTGCCAAATTCATCGGCGGAAAGCGCTTTTAAATATGCTTTGGGGGGTTTATCAAGTTCGTTTACGGCGAATTTCCCCAAAAAAAAGCCTACACTACACAGATCTGCACAAAAAGTGGTATTGTATCCTGGTGAAAACAAAAAAGGTTTTTGTAAAAACCAAAAGTTTAAAGTCAAATAAAAGGGACCAAGCGGAAATTGAGTCCCTCCCCCAAAAAACCACAAAAAAAGTCTTCGGGTCCAGGGCCCACTAGGGGTTTTTGGACATTTGCAAAGGCCTCAAAAGAAGACAAAATCTAAAGAAAGAACTTTGTATTTGTATTTGGTTACAGAAAGCAGGGGAAGTTTTTTTATGAAAGGTCGAAAAAGTTGAATAAAATGAGAAGCGGGGAAGAGGGGTGAATTTAGTTTTGAAAAAATTTGGGCAAAATGAGAAGCCACTCCAAGGCAAATAAAATAAAGCTATTTTACATGGAAATTTTTTTAAAATTATTGGATCGATGGTTTGGGAACATGGCCTAGGCAAAAAAAGCTTTGGAAAAATGTGGATTTAAAAGTTAAAAGGGGGGGGTTTGGTGTCGACGAAATATCATTTTTTGCGCCTCCCGGATTTTAGGTGATGATTATCGCCAAATTGCCCCGTGGGAAGTTTTTACCCCAAATAACCTAAAATGCAAAAAAATAAGTTTTGAAATTTCGGGAAATGAACCTTTTAAAAAAAAGAGATGTTCATTACCAAGTGAAGGACAATTCACAAAAATGAAGACGGTGGTGTCACTTTGTTTGTCTGGACAAAAAAAGGGAACGTCCTTCAGAAAATTAGAGGGATCATTTCGGGAAAAGGAAATGGAGCCTAATTAATTAATTTTTTGGATTTTTTGTTAAGAGTATTGCCCAAAAATTTGATCGAGGTTCCCAAAAAGGAAAACCCTTTTAGAGAAAACCCAATATTAAAAAGAGATCAGCCTCAAAAAAAAAAATTTCTTAATGGGTTTGTGTGATGAAATTTTTTTTTACTCCTTGGGGGAGTTAGTAAGAATTTTAAGATGAAAAATAGAAAAGTTTTCCCCTTCATTTGTTTTTCAAAATTTTGAAATTATGAAAATTCCCCTTCATTACTTAATAAATTTAAATGAACATGAGGGGTTTAATTTTGTGTTTTGTACGAATGGGGATTACTAAATGCATATGGAAAGCACGGAATTGCCCCTCTGTCCAAACCCTGACCTTTTTTTTAAACCTTTCCCAAAATATTGCTAAAAAAATAAGACAAATCATAATTTTTTATTTACACTTTAAGGGAAAAATAAAAAACTTGAATGTCCCTTCCTTGTTTTTATGGAAAAATGATTTATGTTTTTAAAGTCGTTTTTTGTTTTTCTTTACACAAAAAGGCAAAACACTCTTTTGCCCCTAAATTTAATACAAGGTATTTGTTTCAGATTCACAGTGAGATGGTTAGCGTATCTAAATTATGTGAAGATTTGAAAATGTTCCCCTCTGATATGAAATACATTCGGGGTTTTCTTAAGTTTGTTTTTTCTTTTGGGCCCCGTTGAAAAAAATGTGAAATTAAATGTCTTTTGTTGTTGTCCACAAAACAAGCTATAAAAATTTTCAAAATGTTCGAAAATTTTTTTCGAAATTTTTAATAGTCACGAAAACCCAGTCCTTGGGCCAATAAGAAAGTAAAAGAAAACCTTTTTTTTCCCCTGGTTTCATTTCCTTTTCTAAAGGGTATTGAAACCCGGCTTTCATTGCTTTTTTTGCACCCCATTGATTTTGGGCTCCGACTTCACAACCAAGGGCAGCGTTTTTCATCCTTTTTTGAGGAGTGATTGTCGCAATTTCCTAACAAAGCCAGGGTGTTTGTCTACTTTTCTTTGTTGAACACTATTTGTGCAAACCCCAAAGGGGTTTTATAAAAAAGTGATGAATCTTTTGCTCTTTTCGTCCTTTTTTTTTTTCCCTTTTTTGTTAAAATTTTTTTTTTTTAAAAAAAACAAAAAGACCCTTTAAACTCAAAAACAAAAATGATTGTGTTTTTAGTAAATTTTTTTTTTTTAAAATTTCAATTTTTTGATAAAAAATTTTTTTATTGAAAATAATTAGAAAAAGGTTTAGTTTAAAAATTATTTTACATTTAAACAATCAAAGTTGAAAAAAGCCCTTGACCTTCGCCCTAGGTTCGCTTTTTTCACGGCCAAATTTGAATGTAATTTGTATGTATTTATTGGTATTTTTTAGTATGAATCTAGGTTTGTGTTTAAACAAAAAAAAAAAATTTAACGTTTATTTAGTAGTTTATTTTTTAAAAAACTAAAAATTTTTTAAATTTTAAAATTTTGGAATAAAAAAGTAAGATAAATTACAATAAATTTGGGAAATGAAACCCATTTTACGCCCCCCCCGTTGAAGTGGCCAGGGATTTTAAAATCTGCCTACGTAGGTCCCCCACTTATATAAGTGAAAATTTTGATTTTTCTTTATTTAAGATAGTAGTAATGGCATGATTTTAATTTGTTTAGGATTATTTGTAGGTTGCTAAAATTTTAAAAATTTTTTTGTAGGATTATGTGTGGTGGCATAATTTTTTTTTTATTTTGTGGCTTGTGTTTTGTCATAAATTTTCTAAACTTTGTGTTGTGTGTGAACATAATTTTTTTTTTGTGTTTGAAAAAAAAATATATCTGTAAATTTATTTTATTAGTATAAAAATTTTTTTTGAAAATTATTTTTTAAGGTTTGTATGTTTAGTTAACTTATTCTCCTAATTTTGTGGTTACGGTTTGAATAGATTTTTTTTTTTTTTGTAATTTTGTAGTTGTGAACAAATTTTTTTTAAGCTTTGGGGTATCGTGTGTTTTTCTACTCAATAGATTTGTGAATGGTAAAAAATTTAAAAAAGTTTTCGGGGGGTATGGGTGTTAGATTTGCGGTATTCTACGTAAAAAACAGGGAAAAAAAAAAAAATTTAAAAAGGGTTTAAATTTTAAAAAACGGGGGTTTTGTTCTTTATTTTGAAAATACGATTTTTCTTTTGTTGAAAATTAACATTGTTTTTGTTTTAACGAGGTTTTATTCAAAGAATTTAAATTATCCCGTAAAAGTGAAAATTTTTTTTTGTAATTTTTTTTATTTAAAAGGAGGTTTAAATTTCAAGTGGGGGAAAAAAAAGTATTTTGCGGTTATTTAGACGCGTCGTACTTGGATGACTCATGGCGTTTTTTTGTGTGAATGGTTTGAAGACTTGAGGCATATTATACACTAGCGGTTTAAAAACGCGGTGGTTTTGCTCCTAGCCTACGCCCCCAAAATCTTGAATTTACACCTGACTGTCAAAACGCGACTGTTAAACAGCTATCAAAAACGCTACTGATTCTACACTAGCGGTTTAAATTCCGCGGTTGTTGCTTCCACTTGTGCAGAATGGTTTAAAAATTGATATTTACAGGCCGGCTGTATTGCGGGACTTACTTGTTGGAGGAAACTCTCTCCCTAAAAAAAAACTCGTCAAAAGAGACGTAGGTGGACTCACCCCACATTATCAAACCGTCTCTCAACATCACCCCTAATTTTGAAACTTGCGATAATACTTATACTTTTTTCCTAACTTGATAACAAGGATTTCATTCAAAGGCGTGGTTGCTAGCGTTTTAACCGCTAGTGTAGAATAGGCCTTAAGGGGCTTGCATAGGGGAGCCAAGACAGTGTCACTCAAGTGTTCAGCTCTTTCACGATTTTGATTAAACTATTAGTAGTATCGAGGTTTGGTCTTCACTGGGATGAATACAAAACTTTATTCTATGTTACTATAATAAAGAGAGATGTCAACATAGTTTAAAATATGAAATTTTGCCCTTAGAGAAGTCATAATAAGGGATATTTGAGTTGATCGTTAAAGACCTAAATCCGAGGGAAACTAGAGGGCAATACTCTAGGAACATAGAATGGAGATTTGTGAATCGAATTATATAATTTATTAGGGGGGTCACAACACAAAATTTATTGGTATCATTATTAAGCTGAGAGGTAGCAACTGGTAGCATTTCCCTGTACGCTAACGCCATCACTAGGCAAAGGACCAGTCAAGCTTTGCTACGAACGTAGGAGGTAGTAGTGGAAATGAAAGAATGGCAGACGAGCAGGCTAATCCTTCTCTCGCTTCCTCTTGCCGTTCGTACTTCCACTCGGCTCATCACCTTCGGTAGAATATTGCAGGTCGTGGCACGCTTAGTTGAAAAATACGTACATTGACCACATTTTATTAAGTGGAAGCTAAAAAAAAATTAGCGTCAGTATGGACGAAGAAAAAACAACTGTGGACCATAGAAGAGGGAAAAAAAGAAGATTATACCTCACAGCCCATCGAAAGAAAAGAAATTGGAATAAGGGGAAGAAACTATGGATTGGTGATTCTGGGTGACTATTTTTTAAGTTTATATAGCAATAGTGAATTGGTCAAAAATGACACTGGCCTATTTATATTCATGTATTTATCATACACTTTTTAAACACACAACCTAACTTAGGTAACAATGTGATCTGTACATCACGTTCAGAAAAATTGCCTCGATATTCACTATTCAGATAAAAGGACGTATCCATCTAGAAATAGAAATTTTATTTTATAGCACACCCTGAATCAGCTTCACGAATCTCCACCAAGGTGCATTAACGGTAGTTTTTTAAATGTGAAATTCACTTTGGTTTTATAATCTATCTACACGCTAATGTGAGAGCACTTTTTTGTATCAAATACTTTCTCTTCCTCACCCCTAGTAAATTATTTTTTATACTGTTGTTTTAATTTTTTTTTAATAGTTCCTCCGTCCGTCCACCCCCCCCCCCCCCCTCAAAGTAACAAAGGCTTATTTTTAAACCAAAACTGTGTTATTAAAAATTCCTAAATTTAATTTAAGAATAATATTTGTTCCTATGACTTCATAATAATAAAATAGAGTACTGGAATATTTGTTTTAATTTTTTTGGTTAAATGGTTAGTTTAAAAAAAATACAAGTTTTCTGTGACAATAATTAATACTTGAACATGCTTGACAAAATTAAATCCTGTATTATTTACATGCAAATAATATGTCCTAGCAATAAAATATTCAGATAATTACACTTTTCGCCTGAGATTTTTGAGTCACATGCTGAAATACTAATTATGCAAAATGTAAGGCAAAGCATAGCGGTTTCTTATATTTAACCAATATTATATAACTCCACAATTATATTCAATTTACAGAAAATACTTACTGGTTATAGGAAAATAACTATTTAATAAAAGCATGTTATAAATTTCTGTGATTTTGGTGAATGATCAATGACCAAAACACAAAACATCATGGCGGGATAGTAAATTCGGCTTTATGTTTTTTCTACTGTCAGAAATGTTCAAATATACCGTTTATAGGCTTTTGATGTTGTAATTTTATAAAAAAAAAAGTTTCTTAAAACGTGATCTTATTTATCTACAGAGTATGCTTTGTAAAGGCAAGTGACTTAAATACTAACAGAGGTGGTAACAGTTCATCGAGCGAGCAAAAACCTAATATTCAAGAACAGATACAAACTATGGATTGCAATTCTATGTCTCCTTCTTTTGAAGAAAGGTGAGTTTCTAAATAATGTTATGGTGTGGTCTATAATCAATCATCTGGTGACCAAGTGGTCTAGGAGTAAGATGCCGGACTTCTGTGCTGGAGGTCCGGGGTTCAATCCTTGGTCCTGGCACAGATTTATCTGATTACCAAACCCTTCCTTCACCTCTGACAAGACATCTTGTGAATGTGGGGAATGCCAGGCCTCCGCCGTGGTTCGGATTCCACGTTAAACTGTAGGTCCTCCATTTCATCTCGCAATCACCCTACCATTACACATTAGCGTAAGTGCGTATTACGCGAACGGGTTGTAAGACGCGGTGCTATTAATAATAATAATAATATAATCAGCTCTCTGTCGACTTGCAATAAATTTTATTGCTTGAAAATCTTGAGTATAAAAACTTTATAATAAATATTAAAGTGCTAAAAAGCTGTACATATATATAACCAAATTAATAGTTCCTAAGATGAAAGGACCACAGCATCCTTACTAAAACAAATTTATTTTATATAGGCCTACCAATAGTTGTTTACATTTTGATTTTATGAATACTCATCGTGATATAATCCCCTCTCCACTTTCGGGCACACCTACCAGCATCTTATCTGATACTATTCGGTATCCTCACAGCAGCGTACAAATTAATATATTCACACATTCAATAATTAGTAGGCCTAGCAGCAGCACCTATACAGAAGATTTGATGGCCATTTCCTCCGGCGATTAGTCGAAGACATCATTGTATTCACAACTGTAAATATTAGATTTCATAATTCACTTTAGTGTTTTAATTTATTTAGTGAACAAGTTAAGGTGGGCTGGAAGAGGACGCGAGAAAAATTAAGTGTTTTTTGCAGTTTTCACAACAAACTTTTTTAAATCAAATGCTTCATTAGAGACATATAGTTTAATTTTCTATACATGGCAATATCAACAGCTGTTCTTGAATATCTGCTATGAGCATAGTATCATTTAATGAGAAACATTTTAAACGAGGAGAAAAAGTTTTCACAAAATTCTAGGACAATCATGAAAGAAATTTAACAACTGTTGATATCACCTTGTAAAGAAAATTAAACTCTATGTTTGTACTGGAGCAATATTTGATTTAATTTGCTGAAAAAAATTGTTTGCTACGAAAACTGCAAAAAAAAAACAACCTAGTTTTCCTGCCATCCCCTTTGATCCCACCCTAAGTACAGTTAATAGGAGTGCCACATTCATAGAAGAAGGGTATAAAGTCTGAAACTAGCTATGATATCTATAGTTATAACTATGTGTTTTATGTATTTTGAACTGGTACAGAGGTATCAACTATAATCTGGCATACTTGGAACCCGTCCCTGCCATGACAGAACCATGTTATGAGGTTCATGGTGAAGCCGCTACAGAAAGAGGAGATTTAGATCAATTGTAAGTCGAAGCAAAATGTTTATCTTACTATTTTAGACAACACTTTTGGGTAAGAGTGTAATTCACATTTATATGAGAAAATTAAGTCAAACATGAGTGAAAAGGACTCCAAATAGTAGAAAGAAATACACGCCCACACACTGTGATTTTATGGCTGGCTACCTATTAAAAAATCGCGTTGAAAGACGTGTCATTAGTTTGGGCTAGTCTTCATTTGAAGTAACTATACAGTTGGGATGACATATATATTATTTTTATTTCGCCCTTCCAGGCTATTCTTATTTAACTACACTTCTAGGACAAGAATGAGGAAAGTATAATTTTGAGCAAATGCTACAACATTGGTATGGATGGGGAGTGTGAAATAATATACTATATAATATAAGCTACAGGCCAGATATTGAGGAAGAATACATTAATACCTAATTAATCTTGCTTTCAAGATCAGGGATGGAGTTTAACGTATAGAAATCATTACTTACTACGAATTAATTTCCATAACAAAAAACGTTTTAGAGGTCATCGTTAGATCTCAAACTAGCGTTGAAACAAGCCATTTTACCAAGTTGATTTAATTTTTTTTATTAAAGAGTTTATTTACTCATACATGGTATTAATATTGTGTGTGCTTATTGCGAGATAAAAAATTGCCAATTTATTCCTCATATCTCCCCAATTTTACAAATTAATTGATTTGCTGTAGGTCAAAACTAAACTGGTTTATTAAATATATGATATTACATTGTGCGAGAATGAGAATTAAAAAAAAAATGAAAGTCATAAAATGTATGTTAATAGTCTTCCTGAAATATTTTCTATATATTATGTATGACCCGCCTCGGTGGCGTAGTTGGCTAACGCGCTAGTCTTGTTAAGCTCGACTGCTGAGGACGGGGAGATCGAGGTTCGAATCTCGGTTGGGTGAACTGGGGTAGTTTTTCCTAAATGGTTTTCCACTCTCCCTTCACGCAAATGCGGGTTCACTTCCTCTAATTCAACCTTCGCAATTCCCAATCCATTATCGTAATTAGTACTTAAAGGGTGCTAAATAATAATAATAATAATATTATATTATGTATGTATTTGATTAGCTCAAAATAACTTTAGTAAGAAAAACAAAATAGCAGTTTAATTTTAAACATAATAGTGTAAAACAGGTGTATGTATTTTAATGAAAAAATTAAAGAATGCACAAGACATAAATTCAACAAAAACTTTAGTCAATGATTTATTTATTACAAATTATTATTTATACATCAATAATCTTTTTTTTTTCAGGAATACTACAATCGATACATTTCAAATAAGCCCCCCTCGACATTCAGAGATGCCATCCTGTTGCTTAACAGATGGTGACACTATTGAAAGTATTCTCCCTCCACATTTAGAGTTGCCTAACCCCACATCTCTAGATAATACCATACATTCGACTAATGTTAATTCAGAAACAGAAGTTATAATGGATATTTTCCCGGGAGATGTGCCACAGACACCATTGTCTTCACAACAGTAAATATTACATTACACATTTTAGTGTTAACTTATTTAGTGAACAATAAATTAATTTCAAATTTTGAATTAAATTGTTACCAATCTACCCTGATTAAATATGATACATATTTAATAGGAGTGTCACCTAATAAAAATACAATTGGAAGCTGAAATACAATATCTAGAATTATGAATGTAATAAAATAAATGCTAATTAAATATCACAGGCTAAAATTAAGATTAGCACAATCATGGCAGTGGGAAAGTGATCAATTTAAATTAAGCCTAGTATTAAATTAGTTGAAAAATTATACATGTACACGGGAATTGATTCCGTGAGTGCTAAGCCAAAGGTCCGGGGTTCAATTTCCGTGCTAAAGCTATCAGTTAACATTTATGGTTATGGTTCCAGTTCCATTCCTTGCATTAAATACGTCAAGCTACAGTGCAACTTTGTTTTGTTTTTTCTTTCCAGGGACACAAATGTTTTAAAAACACCCTATATCATAGAAGGACGCAGAATAGTGACTTACAGTACTTTTTGGAATGTATTCAAGCAATAAAGCATAAAGGGTTCGACTGCACATTTTCAAATATGAATATTACAGGCGAAACAAGGAATGGCTTCTGCAGCACATTTCACTTGCAGTGCAAGATGTGTGGGGTTCTCGAAACACTCCGTACTGAAAACCCCAACTCACCGATGAATGTTAATACCGCAAAGGTGGCGGGCATTATTAACACAGGCCAAGGTTTTTCTCAGATGGAAGAGTTGTCTGCAGCACTAGATATGCCTTGTATGGGCAATCTATGTACCAAAAGATACACCAAGAAGTAGGTGAACACCTAGGAAGCATTGCTTCTGATGAGATGATGGCTGCCGCGCGTGAGGAAGCAGCATTGGCTGTCAAAGCCGGAAATGTGGACAAAGAGGGTCGACCAATGATAACTGTTGTTGCAGATGGAGAATGGTGCAAAAGATCTTATAAAAGCAAATACGACGCTCTCTCAGGAGTGGTAAGTTATATATAACACATAGTATTGAGACGTAGAACTTTGTGTTGAGCTAGATATATTATTTAATATAATATAGTAATTACTAAATAAACTTTTAAAACTCAATTTTGTCTTTGCTTTTCAGTTTAAAGTATTTTAATGGTCCTGTAGTTAATATACCCTACACTAAATTTTGTTTATGATACTAGGCATGCATAGTTGGCTTCAAAACAAAAAAAGGTGATATACATGGGGGTTCGCAACTCCTATTGCTCTATTTGTGAAAGAGCATCTTCTCAAGAAAAACCTACTAAAGAGCACATATGCTATAAAAATTGGACACAATCTGCCACTGCAATGGAAGCTGACATCATAGTTGATGGGTTCAAGCAAAGTGTACCAATGTATGGAATCGTGTATGCCGAACTTATAGGTAACTTAACATAGCGCTTTAAACAATTAGTTAATATCGTAATATCAAAAAGTTTTAATTTATAATCCAGTTATTTCATTGGGAACCCAACAAAAATTAATAATAATAAATGATATTGCCTTACCAGTATGATATTGAATTAATAAGTGGATTTAATTATTTTTTTTAGGAGATGGAGACAGCAGTGTCATGAAACGTTTGAGCCTAGCCAAGCCGTATGGTCCTGATTTCGAGATAAAAAAGATTGAATGTGCAAATCATATTCTTCGCAACTATGTGAATAGGGTAAAGGAAATTGGGAAAAGAGGAAAGAGCCAACTAGGTACAATTCCTGGAATTATTAGGTCATCCATTCAACAAAGAGTTTTAAGAATGCGATATGCTGTAACTGAGGCAATAAAATATCGTCAAGTACAACCTTTACCTCATCATGAAAATGTCAAACAACTAAAGGAAGACATAAGTAATGGGCCAAGTCATGTTTTTGGTGATCATTCTCGGTGTGGGGAGCGAGGATATTTTTATCAGGGACCAAAAGAAGGTGAAACAAATTTAGTGCCAGAGTTGATAAAATATGGCTTATGGAAAGATATAGTTAGTGCTCGTAATTCCTTGGCATTCCATGCTCAGAGCCTAATCTTTAACGTTAGTAATAATATTGCAGTCATTTAATAGTGTAGTTGCCAAATTCATCGGCGGAAAGCGCATTAATTATGCTTTGAGGGGCTCTTATCAAGTTCGCTGTACAGCAGCAGTAACTTCCCACAACAAAGGTCCTACACTACACAGACTCCTGCACAAAAAGATGGCTATTGTCAGTCCTGGTGTAAACACTAAAAGGTTTGTCACACGAAAAGTTAAACGTCTAAATGAAAGGACCAAGCGGAAATTGCAGTACCCTCCCCTCAGAAAACCACAAAAGAAGTCTTCAGGTCCAGATGAGCACTATGGGGTTCTGGACATTCCTGCTAAAGCTGACCTCAATGAAGAAGACTATAATCTGAAGAAAGAACATTGTATTTGTAGTTTGCGTATGACAGAAGAGCAGAGGAAAGCCTTGATTTATGAAACGGTCGAACAAAGTTAGAATGAAGAATGTAGAAGACAGCGAAGGAAGCGAGTGACAGCTTCATGATTTGATAAAATTTGCAAAATGAGACAGACCACATCCAAGGCAAATCAAGTAAAGACTATGTTACATGGAACATTCTTTGTAAATTATTGGACTCGATATGGTGTTGAACATGGACCTATGGCAATAGAAGCTTTGGAAGAAGTGCTTGGAGTAAAAGTTGAAAGGGTGGGGTTGGTAGTCGACAGAAATATATCATTTATTGCAGCATCTCCCGATGGATTTATAGGTGATGATGCTATCGTCGAAATTAAGTCCCCTGCATCGGCGAAAGATTTTACACCAAATGAAGCCATAAAATGCAAAAAAATCAAGTTTTGCACATTACGAGGAAATGATATCCTTTTAAAAAAAAGAGATAGTTACTATTACCAAGTGCAAGGACAATTACACATAACTGAAAGACGGTGGTGTCACTTTGTTGTCTGGACAAGAAAAGGAACGTCCTTCACGAAAATTGAGAGGGATGACATCTTCTGGAAAAGTGAAATGGAGCCTCAATTAATTAGATTTTATATGGATAGTTTGCTTCAAGAGATACTTGACTCCAGATATGATCGAGGATTGCCAATAAGGGACACCTTTTAGAGAAAACCAATATTTAAAATGATGATCAGCCATCAAAAAGAAAATATCTTAATTGGGTTGTGAATGGATGAAATTTTGTTTTACTCCTTGGTGGAGTTTAGATAAGAATATAAGATAGATAAGATAGATAAGACTATTTCCCTTCAGTTTGTTTTTCATCATATTTTGAACATTACTGACCATAATTTCCCTTCATTACTTAATAAACGTTAAATGAACATGAGAGGTCTTAATTTTGTGATGTACGCAATGGTGGATCTACATAAAATAGCACCTATGGCAAGCACTGGAATTGCGCCTCTGTCCAAACACCTGACACCTGTTTTTTAAACAACTTTACCACAATATCTGCTCAAAAATAAGACAAACTCATTAATTTTATATTTAACACATTATGGTAACATAAGAAAACTATGAATGTACCTTCCTTGTTTTTACTGACGCAAATTGATCTATGATGTCTTAAAGTCTGTTGTTTCTGTTTATTCTCTTTACACAATCAACAGAGCAAATCACACAATCAGCTTTGACCCATGAAGACTTTCAAATACGAAGGTATTAGTTTCAGATCTCACAGCTGACGATGGTTAGCAGTATCTGAATATCACTGTGAAAGATTGTGGAAAATGTTCTCATCTGCATACTGAGCAATACATTCTGGAAGTTCTTCAAGTCTTGATATTTTCATGTTGGCCCGACTTGAAAAAACATGTGACAATCTAAAATGTCTTCATATAGTTGTTGTCCATCAACAACACAGCTATAAAATTTTCCTAAATGTTCGCAATTCTGTTTCGAATCTTTAATATCGTCAGCGTAACACAGTCCCTTGGCATCAATAAGAAAGTCAAAGAAAATCACTTATTTCACTGGTTTCATTTCCATATCTTCTCAAGGTACTTGTTAACCGGCTTCATTGCTTTTATCCTTGCACTCCATCTGATTTTGGGCTCCGACTTCACAACCACAGGCGCAGCGTTTTTCATACCTTTCTTTGAGTGAGTGATTGTCGCAATTCACTAACAATGCCAGGCTGTTTGTCTCACTTATTCTTTGTTGAACACTACTCTTGTGTCAACCATCACAGCAGGGTTGTCATAAAACTGTGACTGAAACTCCTTTAGCTCCTTTTCGTCCTTTTTTTTTTTCCTTTTCTGTTAAAATTTTCTTTAATCATTAATAAAAATCAAAGCGACCTCAAACGTCATAAAACAAATGTGATTGTGTTGTTAGTAATTTTTTTAATATATTCTCAATTTTAGATAAAATTATTTATTTATTGATAAATAATTAGAAATGTGTTTAGTTTAAATATTATTTTACATTTAAAACAAAACAAAGTTGAAATACGCCCTTAGGACCTTTGCGCCCTAGGTTCGCTTTATCTCAACGGCCAAGTTCTGACATGATAATTAGTATGTGATCTTATATAGGCTATTTTCAGTATGAATCTCATGGATTTAGCTACAGTTTATACAAAAACAAATATTTAACGTTCTATTTAGTAGTTTATATTATAACAACTAAAAATTATTTAAAATATAAAAGTATTTGGAATAAAAAAGTAAGATAAATTACAATAATTGAGTAAATAGAACCTATTTAGTGACGTGCCCCCGTTAAGTGGCGCCCAGGGCACTTGCAAAATCTGCCATACCGTAGGTCCACCACTGTATATAAGTGAAATGATTATGATTTTTCTTTATTTAGAGATATGTATGTAATGGGCATGATTTTAATTTGTTTAGTGATATATTGTGATAGTGTATTGCATAAAATTTTACTAAACTTTGTTGTAGGCACTTATGTGTGGTGAGCATAATTTTATTTTATTTTGTGGCATATGTGTATTGTACATAATTTTCTAAACTTTGTGTATGTGTAGTGAACATAATTTTTCTTTGTGTTGTGATATAATAAATATATCATGTAAATTTATTTTATTATGTGATAAAACTTTTTTTTTGAACATTATTTTTTAAGCGTTATGTATGTTTGTAGTTAACATTATTCTCCTAACTTTTGTGGTATACGTGTAATGAATAAGATTTTCCTTTATTTTGTAATTTAGGACTACGTATAGTGAACATATTTTTTCTAAGCTTTGTGGTATACGTGTAGTTTTTCATACTCGAATACGATTTTGTGAGATGGTAAATAATTGTAAGGAAGTTGTACGGGAGCGTATGGGTTGTTACTGATATTGCAGGAATAATTCTACGCTAATAAACACAGGCAAAAAAATATTTAACAAAAGGGTCTTAAATTAAATACTGGATTTATGTTCTATAATTTTGACAATACGATTTATTCCTTATGTTTGTAACCACTTAACATTAGTTATGTTTTAACGAGTGTTTTATTCATAAGAATTATAAATTATGCCACGTAAAAAGTGAATTTATTTTGTAATCATGTTTATTTAAAAGGAGGTAATATTGACTAAGTGGGAAAGAAGTATTTCTGCAAGGTTATTATCATTGATTTCAGTATGCATATTACATATAACTTAGGGTTAGGGGCTGTAGCAGCATCAAACTCTCAGATGAGGGCAGTAAGCTAAAAAAAAAAAAAGGTTTAGTATTACTGCCTTGAACCATACTGATAGTGAAGTCACATATAGTTAACATTACATTGATAACTTTCATCATTTGTACACGTATATTGGACATTGTTGCCTTTCATCTGGTGTACGCATATAGTGGATATTCCTTGCCTGAATTTAATTCTAGATTTATATTTACTTCAACTTTATTAGGTTGTAAAAATATATTGAACATTACTTCCCTTGTTTAGTCTCTCCACGTAGAGATTGAAAATAACAGATCTTACTTGATGGTAAATATAATATGAAAGCTAGTTTAATCACACAGCAACATATCAATCTAATATTTTATATAACTTATGTAAAAACTATATCCAAAAAGCTTATTGATAGCTATTGTAATATTTTTGTTGGTTTAGGAATAGGCCTATTTGGAAACATACAAACTAAGCTATAAATGTAAAAATTTAAATAAATCAAAACACAAACATAATATTTCGTGATTATTTTATGGGTATAACTAATAAGTAGTTGAAATGTCACGCTTACCTACACCATCTTATCTAATTTTACTATTTATAATGACAGGTTATAAAGTTGTCATATAATAGTTTTAACTACAACAACTAGAAATTAAAATATTGTACCACCAATAGCTAAACGTTCTATACAATACAAGTTTTCACCACCACTTAACCTTTAAAATGGGAAAAAAAGGTAATTGTTATGCTACTGCTACACATTTAGGCGCTGCTAGTTTTGCCTTTAAATAATGATGAATTCCCTAATAATACAATAATTACACCAAAGGGAAAGAAAGTGGAAATTATTAATCAAAGGTCTTATACCCTCATTTGTGTAAAGGAAGAGTGGAAAATAACTGAAGGCAAACAATTTCTGAGCATACGACTGGAATTCCAGCCCCAACCTACCATCACCTGTATATTAGACTAGACGAGAGAGATGATTTTGTTCACGTCCCCACTGGAGAGGGCTATTATTTTTCTATTCATGGTTTTATAAGATGTTTAATCTAAATATTAAAAGAGTTCAAGCTACTGTCCGGCTGGGATTTACCCAAAGGGTCGAATGATCTAAGGCGTCATTCTAACAATAAAATTGATTGCCAATAACATGGAAGTTAGGGTTAGAATTCCGGTCTGGTGTATCGAGAGGTATTTTGCTCTCAATGGTCGATTTCCACTCCCGCTCTTCGTTAATGCGGGTACAATTCCCTTAAAATTAAACTTTGCTATTCTATAACCAATTAGCGTATTAATTGGTGCACATGCAAATAATCCATAACAGGTAGTTAGATGGTTGTGGAAAATTAACCTAATGATTTCAATATTTAGATACAAATTTAAAAAATAAAGTTATAAGTACCTAATTAATCTATGTACATGAATGTAAGTACCTAATTATTTTATGTATATGAATGTAAACCACGATTTAATATACAAGAGCAGCATTACTAGCAACTTGAAATAGTAATGTTCTTATTTCTTTTAAACAACTCGCACTGTCTAAATTTGTAAGTAGATTGGTTGTGCATCAAGCCAGTGTGCTGTTGTGAAATATAAACCAAAAGAGTGGAAAAGCTGTCGCTTTTACTGGTGAATGAATCATCCCGGCCTTGAGTGACAAGTCTTTCGTCCTTCCTCTTTCACTAATCTGTTACGAACTCATCGAAAGAAAGATAGGTAAAGAGAAGAGTGGAATATTTTTTTTACTCCCAAAAGGCGACGAGGTATTTCTACCTGCCCATGTAGCACCCTTAAGCGCCAACGACATTTGGTTTGAGATGGCCTTGATGTGTTGTTGAGGAGTTTAGAAGGGGAATGGGGTATTTACAGGGGATGATCGAAAGACCTGATCATGAGCGAACATTTCAGCTGATCTACTGTTACCAAAAACTGGTTGTTGTACCGTATGTAACCTTTGCCTGAAACCGCTACGTCCATTTGACAGTGAGTGCCACCTGCTATGGCTCGCTCATATCATTATGAATTTGAGTGTTCAGCTCAAAATAATTACCTAAATTTATAAAGTACTCTCCTATAAACTGGGCACCAACGTTTCATTTAAAAAAAAAAAATTAAATACGAGACTATTTAACATTAAATAATGGAAATTGTCGACGTATAAGTAGATTACTATAAAATTTAAAATTACTTTATTCATATAAAATAGCGAGATTTGGTATTGGTGGCTAAACGGCAATTCAGTCACACACCAATGTGACGCGTTTGTACATGTGTTCACCGATGCGGGTGATTATTTCAATGGCGTAATATAAACAGTGTCAGTTTTTAAAACGTCAATCTTGTTAACATTTTACCATATTATTAGTTTAATTTTATAGGTATATGATAGTCTCTATTAAAAGTAACTGCTGCAGATCATATGTCTCAACGTATACATATATGAAAGTAGTTTTATTATATTTTTTTGTAAATGGCAGACTTTCTACCAGAATCTTACTAGACTCTTATATTAACCATTGAATCGGGCTATCTGAACCTCATGGAAAAGTGTTATTTTTGGACACCAAACTATGCTATTTACACTGCTCTGTAATATACAATTTCTTTAAATCCTACCTTGCTTAAACCATCTCATTAGTTTAATTAATTGTATTTAAGCTGGATGCTTAGTGAGACGCATTTGTGCTTTAGTTGGCAAGCAACCCAATTTTATTCAACGAATATTCTTATCGTCTCGATGTGAACATTTTATATTTTACATCCTGACAGTGCGCCAAGAGCCAGCTAACGTCACAACCTTCTCGTTCACACGCGGCCTCTTTTTATAATCTCATCCCGCCCCCCTCCCCACCCTGTCAAGGTGGGCAATGACAAGGTGGAAACTCGATTCATCGCTGACCTTGAGGTTCATATAAAGACTGGTAGAAACTTGGACAGACTGCATCTGCCGCTACCTCTTGGGTCTTCTATCTAGGTGAGAGGGGGGGGGGGGGGGCTCAATACTTTCCACAGCATGTCATCGTGGTTGAAGAGCCCGCTTGTGGAATATTATTAGCTCCTGTTTGATCCCAGCTGAGCCCATAAAGAATGATTATTTGTGAATGGTTTTGCCCTATTACAAGGTGACTTTTATTAATTTTATTTATTTATTCGCGTTTTAGAGGACATCTATTTTTAAATCATTGGTTGGGAGGGGGAAGGGAAGCGGAGAATGTGGTAACGATTTAAATAATACATAATACACCTATAATATATTTTTATTTTGATATATGTTTATAGCAGCAATAAATTATGTGTTTAGGGTAGGACACAACCGCTTTGTAAACAAACGTAACTCTTTAAGTACAGTTAAAGCCAAACGTAAAGAAAAACAAAGTTTGAGTTGTTGGCCATCATTGGTATGAATTTACATTAACATTTGTAGCAATTGATCTGGTTTTAACATTATATAATACATACAAATTTCAAATTGCATTCTATTTCTAACAAATGGGGACAAAATCAGTCTGGGATTTAAGAAGTCTTATTTCGAGGACTATCGATTATTTAGTAGAAATATCCACATTCCTTCCACTTTTTGTTTGAATGTTTATTGTGTTTGCTGTCAATAATAATAATACTTTTGTTACTCTCTTCGGTTGCCTTATGGTTTAACTATGCCGTCACACTCTCACTAGACTAGCCTGCGGTTCTCAAACTACTTAGTCACGTGAACTCCCTAACTAAGGATTAGCTGATTCGTGGACCCCCTAAATGTAGAATAAATGATAATATAAATCTATGATTATAATTTTTTTTATGTTATAGCGAAAAAATTAGTAATAATATTTTTTAATATAATTATAATTACAATAAAAAGGAAAATAAAATAAATGAAGATATTATATTTGTACATATTTAGACATACTATTTTTTAAATTAATGTAAAAAAGAATTACAATAAAAATTAAGAACAAATATATTATGTGTTATTATATAATTACTGATAATGTATGTGAAGAATGAACTGCTTGTGGGGTGACCTGCTGGTCTAGGGGTAAGGTGTCAGACTTCTATGCTGGCGGCCGGGGTTCAATCCTCGGTCACGGCTAAGATTTATCTGATTACCAAACCCTTCCTTCACCTCTTACAAGACATCTTGTGAATGTGGGGAATGCCAGGCCGCCACCGTGGTTCGGATTCCACGTTAAACTGTAGGTCCTTCATTTCATCTCACAATCACCCTACCATTACACATTATCGTAAGTGCGTATAACCCGAATGGGTAGTAAGACGCGGTGCTAATAATAATAACTGCTTGTGTGATTTTAAAATATCATTGACATCTGTACCATTTTTAGTGACCATCTACTTTAATCTCATTCACCACTAAGACTCTTCTATTTCACATTTCTTCATATCACAAATAGCAAAAAAAAAAAGTTGTTGGAAATGGCATAAAATGTTTCATTGCTTTTTCTGGCAGTGCTTTGTGCTGGCGTATGAGAAAACTAATATAAAAGTTAATTTCCAAATTCTCCTCGCAAAGATTTGGGCACAAGGGGCGTGGCTAACCCTCACTTTTCAGCCTCATTTTCTCGCCGGGATTTAGTATGGAAAGGCATCTCTATTACGTTTAGTAGATAGCAGCAATTTACCCTTTCATATAACATTTTATTATATATATATATATATATAAGTTGTGTCATGGATTCCCTGGACGTTCTCGTGGACCACACTTTGAGAAACACTGGACTAGACTGCTAATAACGGACAGATCGGGACTCGAATCCCGGTTCGATTTACTGATGGTGTTTCCTAGATAGCTTTCTGCTCTCCCTCATGCGACTTCGGATCGTAGTTGGTACATATATTTATAATACGAACGGATAGTAAGACGCGGTGCCAAAATTATTTTTTAAATATAATCTTATTTATAGGATAAACAATCTATTTCGCTTGGACTTAGATGTTATCTACTTTCCTTTTTCAAGAGTTAAAACTTATTCTTTTATATTTCTGACATATCTAGAGTACATCATATCTGAAATATAAATGATTATTTATTTATCTGACATTTGGATTAGTTATTTTAATGTTTTTATATAAACTATTATATCGGCAATAAGAGGGGCAAACCCGGTTCACATAAGTAAATGAAATGTTCCTTCAGTCATATTCTTTTTGTTTTAATTTTTTTATCTAACTTACATACTATTTATTATCTTTTCAATTTCATTATTTATACTTGATTTTCTTGGCGTGGACCTTCTAATTCTTCAAAACTTAGGTCTTATTAATTTCCAAAGCATCATGTTTGCATTAATTTAAACGCCTATTAATAAAGTCGGACGTTATTTCCATAAACGCGCGCATGCTCGTTTAAAAACCTTGCTTCCTAATGAGAACTTATTAAATGAAAGGTCAAGTGAGAACACACAAGATGGGCCTTGGAGTTCACGTCGAGGTCTAGTTTCTCTTTTTAATGTTACGATAGTCGAGGATACTATATCTTAATTCCAGACTATCTTTTGGTAGATTATAGCTTTTGAGATATTTATACACACGTTCAACTAAAAATAACCTCTTGTAGAAATATGTGGTTTATTTTCCTGTCTTATACAGGCTGGCCCACGGAAAAGTATGCCGCCTCCTATATCCAGTAGGCGCCTCACTCTGAATTGGAGGAGGTCAATCCTCTTCCACCCATATTGTGACATGAAGAATGAGTCAATAAAGCTTTAGACAAGCATTTCACTCTCTCTCCCCCCCGTGTTATCCCCGGGAATGTTCCATCCTTACCTTCCATGTGGGCAGTGGTTCATCTGTACAAACATTATTTGTTTACATAACCATGGAAGCTACGATTTGTGTAAAGCTGTATATTGTTAAATAAAATATTCATCTTCGTTTAAAAATAATATCAGCTCAATCGTTACTTAATTAGTTTGGTGCAATGAATAGATATATATCTGGGAAGGGTGATCGTTTTAAAGTTAAAGCATAAAGGTGGAAAGTATAATTTTTTACACGCATACGCATTTTAAATCACGATAATCGGCTAGGAAAAAGATGGTATAATTTTGAGAACATATACCCATATTTGCGTGGATGTGATGTAATCCATTTATGAAAATAAAACTTAATTTCACCCGGGCGCGATTCCGGCTCCGACCTTTGCGTTACCGGCAAACCGGACTAGATTAGACGAGCCTAACCTTTGGTCCACGTGCCCGCTTATGCTGGCAAAAATTCTATTTCCACTCTAGAAAAGATATAGTTAGCCTATAATTTAGAGGGTTCCCCGAATATGATCTTGTAACGCATATATCCTCGTCTTCAATGTGAGAGGCATTAGTGGCACCTGTCGACACAACCATCGCCATCAAAGTTGGCCATCACCGCAATTTGGATTGCGATTTTCTGGCAGTGGATATTACGCGCAAGGCTTACGCTTCATATCCATAAATAAAAGAGGAATATTGTGTGGGGAAAAGCTCCTATAATTCTCTTTTTTTTAAACGGAGTTGGGGGAACGGGTGTGCTGGGAAGAGCTTTAGACTAAAGAATTCATTTGTATTCCTTCTCTCCCTGTTCCTGTTCCCTTTAAGGGCGACTGATTTTGGGAATCGCTCTGTGATGTTAATATTCTTCTAATTACACTTGTATTCACTTGCGCCTTTATGGAATTGTCGTTAAAGGCGCCGCCTGTTAGCACAGTAAAACCTAATTAAAGTTATAGTGGGGGTTGGGGATAGTGAAATAAAGCTCGTTATTTCGAAACCCCTCGTTCTTTTTCTTGTACGTGAGAGTGATTTTTTTTTTTTGCTTTAAAAAAAAAATTGAAAGTACGCCGAAAGATTTAATGTAAACTCAATTGCTAAAGTTAATTTTTAAACTACAAACCTCTACTGCATGGGACACCCCATACAAAAAATCCAATACTAACTTTGTTGATAAATTTCTCTTGAGCTGGTTGTAATAGACTTTAAACCACCCAGGTGGTATTTGAACTGGGGACTGTTAATAGGTTATACACTATGGTTGAAATTATCTTGACCATGACGGTCCAGGTGATGAGACCTGTATGGAATTATAATTTTGTTGGTTTGAGAGCTAAGTATGCAAATATAATTTTATATTATTGGTCGAATTTCCACGCAAGCTAATTCTCTCCCATCAAACCACTTTAAAAAATAATTATATTATGATTCATTTAATGATGATCATGGAGTATAGCAGTAAATTCTTGGGAGTTACCAATCCTACAGTTTACGAATAACAAGCGATTCAGGTCAAATAGGGAAGTGGCTGATTGTCGAGTCTCGACTACATGACGGCGCTTTATTATCTTGTCCTTGAGAATAGAATAAGCAAGGTATTAAAGAATTGTACAATTTGAAAACTCATATTGATAAAATACTTACACTTAGGCCAGTCGGAATTAAACACGGGTCTTTCTAGTCATTCTTAGTAGGCGTACAAACAACTTTTTGTGTATTTCCTTAAAATTTAATCTTCCTGTGACTTTAGGTTTGTTTCGAGTCGCTGATAAAGTGTAGGGCCTACTGCGTCTTGATGCTCGCCCGGCCCATCGTAATATTTACTCTTATGAGGTAAGGTTGAGGAAGATGTACCCGCATTTGCGTGAAGGGAGGAAGGGTGATAACCAATATACTCGTCCGTGATTCAAACCCCAACCTCTTCGTCACTGGAAAAATGGACAAATCTAATACAATGATAATTTTCAATTTTGTTGGGTCATTTAGAACCTCGTATAATGGATTTACCGGTCTCAATTCTACTGGGTTTTTTTTAGTTGTTTTTTTTTCAAGTATATCACAGAAAACCGCACCACGGTGCGTCGTTTGGTTCGAACTGTTTCATCCAACTTGGGTGCTACCCGTAGTGTGATATTGTCTCCTAAATTGAAAATATGGACACATTCTGTTCCCAGATTTGTACAGTAAAAATATAGCTTAAACCGCTCTTACTGGAAGTTTCGCTCACGAACATGAAACTGTAACTACGTTTCAATAATGGGGTGGCGCCGGTTCCATAACTGAATTACATCCTGCGCTAGAGGTCAACAGTAGCTCTCGGTGAGTCAGCGTGCCGATATGGGGCGTGGCACTTTACAGCCGCTGTTGGAACACGTCACCCCTTCACTCGTGTGTGTTACACACTACACTGTTAGACAAATGACGACACAGTTAGGCAGGGTTGCCCAGAGGGAGGGAGCAAAAAGAGAAGTGCCCGCCCCCCCTTCTTCTTTGGGTAACCTCTAAACTCTCAAATATATCGTCTTTTACAGCATAAAGTCTTGCCGCAGTCACAACACACCTACTAAAAGCAGAAGCTGATTTACATTATAGGCCCACTAGCCACGGGCTTAAGGGTGGCACATTTTGGATAACATTATTTTAATTTTAATAATAACGTTAATAGCATGTACAGTGTACATGTCTGATTTTCTTCCGTAGAAATCTTTTCTCGAATACTAACCCCCCCGCACACACATATCTTTCCTCAGAAACCTCCTAAAACCCCTGAAAAAAATTGGGGTGGGAGAGGGGGCGCATATTATAATTGTGACTATGGGTGCAAAAATTTTAAATCCACCACTGGCTAAAAGGTAACTTTTTGTCATTGATTTTTACGTATTTTTCTTACCAGGGCATTGTATAAAAAGATAAGAGAATAATGTAACTTAATAATGGAATGAAGCGTTTATCTTTTTCATGTTTCCTTCGTTTAAGGTAATGTACCTACGTGAAATAAATATTCCAATTTTCTTACGAAAAACCACCAGGAAGTCCTTTTTTCCTACCAGAATTCTACAATATAGTAAAATTCTGGTAGGAAAAAAGAACTTTCGGAATGCTATTCGTTATCAAATAGGGCCATAGCAAGCTCTTATTGCATGGTTTCATAATGATGCAATATAGGCGATATGACTGCTACTTTTAAGGTTAGACGAAGTGTACGTATTAGTAAATACTAACTAAGCACAAACATTAGCGCAATTATTTTACGTATAAAGGAATCCCCCAAAATGCCATTGGCCTCCCCCTACTACCCTTTTAATCCTCCTGGTGGACTTTCAATTAGATAGTTGCCTTGATTAGAGAACCCATTTTCATTCCATAAATACACATTTGGCCATATTTTTCTTTCACGATTCACTCCCCGGAGTAAACTGGGTGGCGAGTTCACAGACTTTGCTTTAAGGCGAGGAACCTTTTCTGATAGTAGAGATATGGTATCGAAAGAAAAGTATCGATAATATTATCATTGAAAGTATCAAAAGAAAAATATCGATGCCGTACTAGTATCGAAAGAAAATGATCGATAACAGTAAGTATCGGTATCGAAATTTTAATCTGGAATTTTGTTTGATCTAGTAACAATTTAAACTTTTGCGTCATTATATTTTATTGTTTAATTAAACACTGAAAATTATATTGATTGAACTCTAAAAGAGCTTTCTTTGTTCGTTATGACCGTGCTCATTGATAAAGGGGTAGTAGACTGGTCGCCCCGTCGACAGGTCAGGCATCAAGCTGTATTATTAGTAAACAAAGAAGAAAAAACGGCTCTGAATTAGATGAGCTAAAAGAGATTAAATGCTTGGATTGCTTCTTGCATGCTATGCAGAAAATGAGTGATAGTTGAGAAATAGTGTAATTTGTTCTTGCTGCACAATTCACCCTAGTAGACATTTAATATCAGAATGAGTGAAGCTAACTAAAAAGTTGTTTCTTTCGATACCGATCCGATACTGGAGTGTGAGTACTAATATCAGTAAAATTATCGAGTAAAATACTAGTCTCGAAAGGAAAATATCGATATTAGTAAATTATTGATACCTTTTCACTTTTTACTAGTAGAGAAAGGAGCGGTAAAATATCAATAGATTGTGAAAATGTATGTAAACTGGCTATAGTTGCTAAAACCTTATTTCCTGCTTAACATCTATATTAATACTTTTTAATTTATTAATCCTCAAACGTACAGACACAGGATTAATTAAAATTCAAAATAAGCGAAGAATTTTATGACAAGAAAAACTTTCTTTTTATAGGTAATAATGTTCATTTTTTAACTTCTGAATATGACATACCGCCATGTAGTTTATTATACATTGAAACGGCGGTACGTTAATTTATCCGTTAGTTTTATCACCAACTTGATTAGTACTTTTTTTTAACTTACTTAAACCAGAATTCTTGGCTGCTGATTTTGAGGTCCTGGGTTCAATCCCCGGAACTTCCAGATTTTGTGGGAAGCACTGGGTCTGGAACGGGTTCAACTAGGCCTCGTGAGGACAAATGAGGAGCTACTTGAATAAAAAAGTAGTGGCTCCTCTCTAGACAACTGAGATTAACGACCGGAGGGTTAGTTGTGCTGACCACATGGCACCCTATATCCGAAAATGCTGGCACTATCTTTACTAATATGTAAAGTAGTGTCCGCTTGGTTGGTAAAGCTTGCAAGCTAACTCCTAGGATTTTTTTTTATCTAGGGCCTAATTTTCCAAATATTCTTGATTCTGCAGGTATATATACATTATTGTTGATACCTCTATTTTCTTAGATAAAATAAAATATGCGTTCTATTTTTTTTTAACTTGCTTGTAGCTTAGGCCAAATTATAAGACTTTCCTTAAAACATTGGTTAGTAAATTGCCCCCTTATTTTACTAACTATATTATTACAGAATAATTATAATATTGTATGTATCTGGCTGAAAGAAGAGTGTAACTTTTCACTGGCTCACTGGCCTCGTATACGGTATCCCAATGAAATTACTTGAATAAAAATAATTACGCTGTAATGCAAGTATCACCTCATGATTTTAATGACGTTTCTCATTTGTACCTGTTTGACCTTTGTAACTCATTGGAAATATGACATTTGCTTGAGTTTAGAGCGACCTCTTGTTTTTTGTAATCTTTTTTTTCACACTAGTAAAGTAATTTGTCTAAGAATGGGTTTGTAATGTTTTAGTTTATTAGTATCTTATCTGCTTCGGTAGCAGTATAGTCTTTAGGCGTCAATCTCGTTTGAGACTATTGCTACCGAGGACAGGGATATCTGGACTCGAATCCCGGTCGGGTTTACTGTGGGTAGTTTTCACTAAATGTTTTACACTCGCCATCCACGCAGATGTGGGTACACATTCTCTAAATTAAACCTTCCTCATCTCTAACTCATTGGCATAATTAGTATATATGCGTGTAACCTAAACGGGTAATAAGACGCGGTGCTAAAAAAAACTTTTATAGTGGAAACGCGGCAGGAAGCTAGGTAAAGCTTAAGTTTCAAAGAAAGAGCACTTTAGAAAATACATATTTTTACGCAAAAATTGATATTTTATAACATTCTTATAAATATTGTATGTGTATTGATAATATCTATCAAAAGTGAACTGCATTTTACATGACTTATTGAACGAATACGTAAAAGTATATTCAGTAAGACTGTCAAAAAAGGCCCTACAGTAGAAATTGGACAGAAGCAAATATTTTAAAAACAAGCTATTAAAGCTACACCAATAATAATTATTGTATTCATACCTCAAAGCATTATAAGTTATTTAATATCTTACTACCCGTTCGGGTTATACGCTTATGTATTAATTACGCTAATGGGTCAGGGATTGGGAAGGTTGAATTATAGGAAGTGAACCCGCATTTGCGTGGAGGTAGAGTGGAAAACCGTTTAGGAAAAACTCTCTCCAGCTCACCTGACCTATATTTGAACCTCGATTTCCCTGTTCTCGGCAGTCTAGATCGATACGCAACTAGCGCGTTAGCAAACTACGCCACCGTGGTGGGTTCATATTATGTTAAGAGAGACATTTTTTATATATTCAATAAAATGTTGATAAAACAATAGGAGAAAATATTATATTCAAATAAACACGTTTTTTCAGATGACATTCTGAGGGATTGTGTAAATATAAAAACCTGGCACTTGGATAGAGATTTTAACCCTGGTTTATTTAGGTTTTATTATTATTATTTATTTGAGGTATTTAATGTGCATTCCCTGAACTGACTTATTATTTAAGCACAGGATAATTTTTATGAGCGAGGTCGAAAGGTACTAATTTTGTCGGAAAGGTATTTCACTTACCTTTCAGGGTTCTTTTACATACATACCACAATCGACATGGGATCGACAGCTTGACTTCCCCTCCAAAGAAAGTTGTGTTACGGATTTTTATCGTTCAGGAAAAACCTGTTGGAACTCGGCTGGGTTTGAACCCACGAACATTTCACCCCAAAAACCATCGATGTCGACTTTCATAGAGTTGAATGACAAACTCACAAAGAGGAGAACTCGGATAGTTTAGTTGGTAGCGAGGACGGCGTGTGAAGTCTGAAGGTTAGAGTTCAAATATCTACCCTGGTGTTAGTTTGTCTATGGTCCACAAAAATAATACAGTTACATTTAGTCAATATCAAGAGGAAAATGATTGTGTATTAAACTTACTCTCGAACCGCGATCCCACTTATACTTGACGAGTGGAGGGCTGTTTATTTGCTCCACACTCGGAAAGACGAGGTCGTAAGTGTGTGTGAGCGAGCTCAGTGGCCTGCGAATAATGCTGAGGGAGCGTGGGAAGAGGGGGGTGGGGGGGTCGCTCATCCAGTCTTGTCTAACAGCCGCTATACTAACAGTGCGCCGCACGCAGCCTCTATCCACACACTTGGACTTGGTCGCCAGGACGCGCGTTCCCTTGAGACCGCCACTGGATAAGTTGAAATTACATCTTGAAAAATACGGACCGGAGAGAAATTGTAGGATACGCATTGGGAGGGACTGTAGGATAATTTAGGAACTGGAGAAAGATTGTAGAAAGATAGGAACTGGATGGGGACTATAGCGGGATAGGAACTGGAGGATCCAAGACCATCTTTGGACTACAAATTCCTCTGGGGTGGATACACAGGGCCAGTTTTATAATCAAATTTACTACGCCTCAAGTGTGGTGCTATACTAAACACAGGATGACGCCTATCTATACTTTAGTGGAATGGGTCCATTTCTTATGCGAAACGGCTCTTAGTCTACTTGGATTTTTTTTTATCCTACATATGTTACCTACTCTTTTAGCTATCCACAACTTACGCTAAATTTGAGTAAATTTTCTGGCATTTGCCTGTAGGGAAGATAATATAACTTGGAAGGATAATGGGGACTATCCAGATTACTAGTTACTTGGCTTGTCTCAGCTCTAGAAATTAGATAAAAATATTATATTTAAATCGTTATTTCTTTCCAAATAAAGATGACCGATTCGCGCTTCATTGTTCTGTCCTGCATTAGAGTTTTATTTATATGCCTATCGCTTAATTGCGTTCCAGACGAACCTTTGCTTTAATCGACTCATTATTTATTATTTAGCACCGCGTCTTACTACCCGTTCGGGTTGTACGCACTTACGCTAATGTGTAATGGTAGGGTGATTGTGAGATGAAATGGAGGACCTACAGTTTAACGTGGGATCCGAACCATGGTGAAGGCCTGGCATTCCACACATTCACAAGTTGTGATTAATACACGTCTTGTCAGAGGTGAAAGAAGGGTTTGGCAATCAGATAAATCTGTGCCGGGACCGAGGATTGAACCCCGGACCTCCAACATAGAAGTCAGACACCTTACCCGTAGACCACCAGGTCACCCTCAATGAATACAACTTTTCTAGTGAGGTATTTTCTCATCTACTCTCCTCTTACCCAAGGTAGATTAAACCTGATTTCGGTTGGAAGAATATTTTCTGGTAGTTACTAAAGGAAATAAAATAATTTAAATATAAATTCATACATCATCTAATGTTATCCGCAGCTGTCACTTTTGATATATATTATTAATACCTAGAAAATAACACAGTAAAATATCAGTATTGACTCTAAAAAAATATGTTTGTATTTTCTTAAAGGTCCTTTCAAATAAAATCAAGCTATCCAACCAACTTTTCCTGCACGTGTCTTAACTTCAGGTGTTTTCTCCTCGTCCGCTCTCATCTTGGGCGAGCTAGACTTCAACCAACTCTTCCACCGCGCGTACTTCATCGTACTATTGTCTTTACGGCAAGTGTGTTTGCACACTTTCATGTGTCGGTTCTTCATTAGACGCAGGCCTAATGTAGAGAGTAGAGGTCATGACTTTTAAAAACGAACCTAGTGGTGTCAACAACCTGCTTGTTTTTCTTGAACTTCAGTGGTCTTTGCACAAAATGTATGTTTCTTGTTTGGTTCTCTTATTGAACATTTGGATTGCTCCTTGCTTAAACGTTTATGTTTGGTAAATTTTTTTTAATGCTTGAATTAGTGAATCGTTAGCTTTCTTTCATCTCTTTTAAGCCACATTTTAATATAGCTACCAAACATTTGGCATGCTCTTATGATGTTACATAAATTAAAAAAATAATCGTTATATTGTCTTATACTTTTACTTTAAAAATTAAGTGCATCCCGGTTTTAAAAGTCTTAGTTTAGGAACGGGTGTGTAAAGGAGCTGCCTAGTTTGTTGAGGTATTGTCAATCATATTATGTTGTGCTTAGGTTATTGGCTAAATAAACATTTAATAGTACACGAGTTTAGTGATAACAGGAATGAACACGCAACTATTTTATATGACCCCATACATACATACATACATAATAATACATACTATATATACATATATATATATATATATACATATATACACATATATACATACATAGGCTTGTAATTATAGTTTAAAATGGGGAACTTTCCACCCTGAAAAGTTTAAAAATACATATTTTGGTTGATTATCAAGACCTACATTCCCGGGAAACGACAGGTAACTGACATAGAAGCGTAGAATGGATATTAATTACTCGATTTATGCAATTTAATAGGGGGCTCATAAAACAAATTATATTGACATTTTGTATTTTTCTCTTTCCCTGCTTTATACTGCCGGACACAGCCAGTAATTTTATAAATACACTTGATTTCTGATGTTTAAAATCTGTTCCGATTATTCTCGTGCCTTAGAGCCTGAAATTTGCAGTAAATTGAAATAGCTTATGTTTCTCTTTTTAAAACATTCGTCTACAACATTTAGCCATGTCTTACATGGCCTACCCCTTTCTTTTTATTCACACACTCTATCTTCATATATTTGCTTCGTCACACGATCCACATTTATCGTCTCCACATGCCCAAACCTACGTATGTCGCTTCTTTCACGTTGACCAATTGGATTACCTTTAAAACCGCACTCCATCACTTATTTATTCACTTCTGACACTGTCCATATGAGTTTCCCACATATATTTCTTAGATATCTCATTCCAACCGCATTCACCTTGCTCTTGTGTTTCTCCTGACAAACCACGCTTCAAATCCATAAAACAATGTATATACTGCCATCTTTGCCTCTACTACATCATTTTTTGTAAAAGTCCATATACATCCAACTACTCTCAGAGATGCATTCTTTAAAATATATTAATTTCTGTCACTTTAGTTTCAGAAAAAACTTTTTTCCTTGTACACGATTGTTTGTTTTAAGTTTTTGGATCATTATAACAGCTGAGTTAGGCCTAAGTATACTAAAATATGAAAGTGTTGGAGAAGAATGGAACTAATTATAACTTAGTCTATTTTCAACACGCCAGGGATTAAAAAAAATGTTGAAACCTGGCTAAATTAGTTCTTTTGGATCTTGATAATAATTATTATTATTGGCATTTTGCATGTGACAACCATAGTGGTTCATTTGTAATATCATAGTCGACTAGTAAATCAGAATTATTCGTTGGTGTGTTTCGCTTCTTATCCTATTTATATGTTAATCATCTTTCCGCGGAAAACTGCTTTATGATTTAGACTCGGAGAGACATTCACTGAACAAAAGTTTATTCAGTCTGCAGTTAAGAAGTTTCTGGTAAGAGGGAGTTTTCCCTTTTCTTGAACGAGCATTTATTCGTGAATTAAAGGAGGGAAAAGGGTTTTTCTTGTTTTACGCTCATATTCAGAAGGATTTTGAGGGTCTTGAGTAAATTATAGAGTCGTTCAAATTTGAAGTTAGTAGTTTTAGTGAGAGGATTCCTTTTGTCTTTTTTTTCTAGAAAGTGTGGGGAAGCCCCTTTTCGAGGTGTATTTACGCATGTTTGAGCTTCTCCCTTCGCCTGTATCAAAAAAACAAGTCTCGTGGTTCAAGTTAACGGGGTTTTTTTTTAAAGGGGAGGGGAATAATAAAGGGATGATGAGTCGGTTTTTCTTATGTGAAAACAGTAGTAAATATTTCGTAAGAGAAATAAATAAATTAAAAATTAAAGTTTTAATACCCTTTCCTTGTTATATGTTTCCTGTTTTATAGATTTATGATATATTATTTAAAGTTTCGCTCCCTAATGACCTTCCTCTTCTGGTTCCCTTTATTGAAATTTGGCGCGTGAATTAAGTTTGTTGCAAGTGCAATTTTGAATAAATCTTTGCGGTTGTAGTGACGTTTTTGTAAACTACAAATTATTCGGATACAACATTTCTACATGATATTAAGATTTGACTAGAGCAGCTCTCTCCTCTCTTCATCTTGGACTAACCATATTATTTAAGAGTTCAAGATCAGGGTTTCTCTAATTTTTCAAAATAGTGAACCACTTTCTAGGCATTATATGCGCACACGGACCTCCACCCACATTAATATTCTACCTACCTTCCCCCTTGATGAAGCCGTAAGTTTTATTAAGGTGCGTGTTTATCAAGCTGTAACATACAGAATTTTTATTCGACGTTGCTTCTTGTACGCATTTCACGCGGTACAAAATATTGTTAACTTAGGAGTCTCCTATCAATTTTGTAATTTTTATCAGGTGGTCGGCAAATTTTGTGAGCCCCAATCGACTTGTAAACTTATCAAAGGTCCCGCGATTAACCACAGTTTCTCCACTCTATTTTTGCTTCTTTTTAAAAAAAAAAAAAACCTTATATTTATTACTTAAATTAAATATTTCCTCAAATACGTAATTCTTCATATATATATATATAATATGCAAACCATAATTATATATGGCGTAAATAAAACCTACATTTTCATATTAAACCATTTACATTTCTGATAACACACTTCGCCAGATAAAGGCTATTATTATTATTCTTATAATTAATTATAATAAACGATCAAGGTAATTTGGGTCACACTCAAATAGTATTTGAAAATAAATATTTGCGAGTTTAAGATGTTAAAAAATCTACTTTTAATAACAGATCAACTAAAAACTGCCGCGAGATCGAACAGTTGCCATTTCTGCTTTAGCTCTTTCACATTTTATTTTCCCCTATGGTTTCGTCTGTGGACCACCTGGTACACCGCCATGGACCACAGTTGGAAAACCATTGTTTTAGGCAATCAACAATTTTTTTTAAAGTGTGTATTTATAATAGGTCAAATTCGCAACTTAACGCATATTCTGTTTGTCATGTTGACATCTGCAAAGTATCATTATTATTATTATTATCATCACCGCGTCTTACTACCCGTTCGGGTTATACGCACTTACGCTAATGTGTAATGGCAGGGTGATTGTGAGATGAAGTGGAGGACCTATAGTTTAACGTGGAATCCGAACCACGGTGGAGGCCTAGCATTCCACACATTCACAAGTTGTGATTAATACACGTCTTGTCAGAGGTGAAGGAAGGGTTTGGCAATCAGAAAAATCTGTGCCGGGACCGAGGATTGAACCCCGGACCCCCAACACGAAAGTTAGACACCTTACCCCTAGACCGCCAGGTCACCATCTGCAAAGTAGTGTTCATAAACTTGAACATCGTGTGTCTATTCTCCCACCGCACCCCCCCCCCCCCTCCCACGCTCCCCTACCACCTAACACCCTCACCATCAGTCCTTCATATTCTCCCGTTTTCTCGCCAAGTTACTTCCTTTTCCGTGTATTCCCCCCTTTCCCTGTGGACCTTCCCGCCTGCCATGTCGGGAGAACTCCACATTGATGAGAAAGTTAGCGGGCCGTGAGTCCCAGATTGATCGAGACTCCCCGTGTTTCCTTTACCCTCTCCCTTTTTCCTCCGGGCAGGAAGTTGGGGTAGAACCTTCACCCCTGCCCTCGCGCCGTGAGATGGCAAACCCCAGGTCGGATTAAAACACGCACGTACGCCCGCGTCAGGATTTTGGTTCTCTGGATGCTTGGCTGGCCGGTCGTCGTCGTCCTAAGGATAACATGTGCCAATAGAGCCGTCAATTTAGCTTGTATCGGTTAGGATTATCCTAATCATCTAGGAAGGATATCAAAACAGGAGACAAGTGCGTAGCTTACATATAGACAAGCATAGTCTTCTTCTGTATTAATAAAATCAAGATACTCTCACAATAGACTAGACTGCGATGACGGGGAGATTGAGGTTAGAATCTCGGTTGGGTGTAGTGAGGGTGTTTTTTTCCATAATGGTGGTCCACTCTCCCTCCACACAAATACGGATACACTTCCTATAAATATAACCTTATAAATCCCTAAAAACCATTAGCAGAATTAGTACATAAGTGTACAACCCGAACGGGTAATAAGACTAGTAATAAAGGAAAGAAAAAGTTTGTTTGTCTGTTATGAGCATCGCGCGATATCTACTAGACGCAGTCTAAAGTTAAAAAAATAAAAATATTAATAGTCCCTATGCTCGAACGTGTGCACCTCGAACTCTGAATTTGAAACTTTCTATTAGATTTCTTTTAAATTATAATTAAAAACCAGTCACGGTCAACGCATGGCTTAAAGACAATGACTTTAAATTGACTTTCCATGTACAGTAGCCCTATGGCTTCTTTGGTGCTGACTGACAGCTCACAGCTGACAGCTAAAAGCTTTGAAAAGTTACCAGACCAAATTATGTATCCCTACGCTGAACCATATGATATGCAAAAACATGTGTTTAGCAGCTGTCCCTTCTGACAGTCAAAATTTAGGTATATACCTAAATGTTGTTGTCAGAAGTCAGCTGTGAGCTGTCAGTCAGCACCAAAGAAGCCATCATTTAACTAAACACATTTCTCCCGGACATCACCGGGTACTTCCTCTAGTACACATTATGCACATAAACAAAACAATATAATAATGTCTAGTAGGATTCTAGTAGAAGAGATCTTTTTAGAAAATACAAAAATATTTTTTTTACGATAACATTTTACTTTATTATTATTAGTGCTATTCTATAGGTATTAATATTGTTTATGAAATGCGATCCTGGTAGAGGAAGATTCGTTATTAATTAAAAACCATAAGTTTCACTCTTTAGACTGATAACTTCTTGTAGAATACGTGCATTCATTTGTTCTACCGCCCTTTCAGTCTGTCTGCATATTAACACAAATAGTCTGTGGAAGTTATAAATTAAGAGTAAGGGTACCTGCATTTGTATGGTGAGAGAGTGAGAAACCACCTTGGAACACCTGAATGGAGAAACAAACCTCCTCGTCACAGCAAACTGAACCAGATGGTACTTGTGTCTTGGTCCGTGTGACCACCGCTGCGGCTAATATTCCCTAAAGGAAGTTTTTCTTTATATAGTAAAAAAAAATATTATTTAATCATGCATGTTATTCGTTTATTCGTAAAGTTATATAGTATTATTTTATTTATGCTTGCGTAGGTCTACATATGTGAGTGCTTCGACTTTTTTTTCTTAAATAACAGATGTTTAAAATATAAAACAGGAAGTAAGCTTAAGAGTGTAAACATGAAGTCGTCAAATGGGTTTGAAGCAGATGGAACCCTGGCATAGTTAGAAGGGGTAAGGGGCGTCGTCTCATATGACCGTGAGAAAGCATACAGCTCAGTAAACCCTTTCTCTTATTGACTCATGGGAAAACTGGGGGGGGGACAGAGGGTGCTTGGGTTTCATTATGTATTAATTGAGCCCTGAATGTTTGGTGAGCAAAACAAACACACGTGTCTCTAATGTGACGTCACTACGTTAATGGACCTTGCGTCGGGAAACCGTTTCCTCCTTTTCCTCTTGAGAGTTGTCTTAGTACTATTTATATTACGATAGTCTCCAAATTACTGATTAGGGTTATTCGACGTTATCATTATTAGTAAATCGTTTATTTTAGTAATTCTTAATGTTACGTGTAACACGAAGCTTAACAATCGACTTAGATTTAAGTGTTAAGATACGAGAAGTGGTTCTTAGAAAATTGCAGCTGCTTGAGCTTAAATTGAAGGATTAGAAACCAGCTTCATTGCGTCCGGTCTAGGAATCAAACCCCGACCAGGTGTTCAAGTAAAATGAGTATGTTGACCACCGGTAGGTTAGTAAGCTGTGAAATTCCATGTTCACAGTTTCACGGGCTGAAAAAGGAAACGCGAATCAGTCAACACGCGGGCTTGGGATCGCAGCCGGTTTGTCGCGTGTGACATCACACTCTGTTAATGGACCTTTAGTGTCTTGGGTGCTTGGAGGAATAACGTCCTTCCCCACTAAGGGGTTTCTGTCTCTCCCTATTTTCCCCTTCACAGACGAGCCAGAGGAAAAAAAAAAACAAGTTTCCAATATCGGAAAGTGACGGGACATCGGGATTGAGGGGAGCGGTCTTGGAAAGCTTCGAAGTGAAATCTCAGGCGAAATTATAATATATTATATATATATAGTTGTTCATACTTTTAAATATACTTTTCCTTTATAAAGTTTCTCTCTTCTCCCCTTATTCAGCCTTCCCACCTAACCCTTCTTGTGTATGACGGCTGATTTGCAATGGTAAAACATTTTTTTTTTACTCTTAGTAAGTTTTGAAGTTGTGTATTAAAGAAAATGCTAAAATATGGTAACTGATATTCTGAATGTAGGATCGTTTTTAAAGTGTACAGAAACTAGGGAAAGCGAAATAATGTAGATTTATTTTTATTATTATTTTCTACCCAATTTTTGAAGATGAAGTTCACCAACTCATTTAACAATTCGTGTCTTGAAGAAACTTTAGCTTTCCTTGTTTTGATACGTGTTATGTTTGTATATATGACTTTTGTTGTGAAATTATTTTTTCATAGTTATATAGAAGCCTATCTAGTTGAGGCGTTTTTAAATTTTGTACTTGAAAGGAGATCAAACGCCTTTTTTGTGAAATTCTATTTTATATCTTTATTCAAATTTTGTTTTTAATATTCTAATAGACCCAGATACAAATGTTAGCTTATCATTGACAAACTAACGGTCTGTCATTTAAATGTGATGTTAAGCAAAATATTCGGGTGAGTGTAGCAATACTTTAAATAAAAGACTAATTTTACTTTTGAAAATACAATTTGCCACCTCGTTTTTCTCATATTTTCTGTGTATTTATCTTCTCTTTTTTGTTTCACGGTCGCTGCTGGAAACTTCTACACATAAGTTCTTTATGTGAGCGATTTTCGTATAACTTTTTACTAATTTACCCGGCTAATTAATATAGATTTTATGATTTGAGTGTGAAACTCCGCTCTCCTAAAGATTTTTTCCTTAAAAAAAAAAATAGTATACGTTTGAACGTCAACGTTAACTTGCGTCTATATAGTCTCTTTTACCCCTCTAATCCCCGCGCTTTCCTCATTTTCTCCTCGAATCAATATTCCCACTCCTCGGGAACTACTTTGATTAAAAAGTTTCTGCGTAGGTTTGAAGCATGGAAACAGTTTTATTATAAGTTTAATTGATTGGAATGGCGCATGTCGGCTGCTGATTTTGTCATCGTGAGGAAGGGGTGGGTTTTCTTTTGATTTACATTCTAGGATAGACTAGGGTGTGGTTTTTTTCAAATGGTCTAAGGAAAGCAGATTTTTTATTGCCTTTCCTTCTCTCCCTTGTTTATTGGTGGATGGCAGTATGAGGGGAAAAGGAGTGGGAGTCTTCTATAAACATGTTTTTTATTTCGTAATATAAAGGGATTTTTATTTTAACAAGCTAGTAATGCTCGCGTGTTAAGTTATGGTAACTTGCGTGCACATTAACGTACCTTGTTTGAGTTAGCCTCAAAGTGTAAGCCCTGCGCTTGAAACCCAAAATATGTTTGGTAGTTGGTGTTCCCATGATCATTACTAATGTGTGTGGTTTGGATTCTAAAGTAGGAGTTTTCAAACTTTTTGGTGGAATCTCAATTATAAGACTAAAAATACCAACAACAAAAATTGCTATATATATTATATAATGCATCAAAAGTTACAGTTGCAGAGCCCATGACTTGACTATGAATACGCAAAAGTAGAAATATTAACTTCTCTAGCTATTTTATATGGTTCTTTATATGAGAGTTTAACTATAAATCAGAAACTTGTGATAAATTTTCGACTTTGAATGTTTATTTGTCCTACTGTCCTTTCGAACTATCCACAGTTTTAATTAAGCTAGGGGGTGCATTTAAAGAAACTGCATTAAACTAGAAAGAGGAGTAGAATATCACAACGTGAAACCTTATTACCCTATACATCCCTCAGTATATCCGGCCAGGATTCGAACTCATTTGTGACCTTAAGGGTTAGAGATGAGTAAGTTAGGTCGGTCCAGCTGATGCTGAGCCAAACCTGCCGATCGGAGCTTTTTTAATTTAACCAAGTTGTGTTTAATTGTCTGGTAATTGAGAAAAAAAATACCAATTGATTAATACATGCAAATGGGACTCGTACAAGAAACCTAAACACATAGACACCTTGCATTTCCGGATGGTGAGAAACACGGTGTTTCATTTTAGTTGGATTTAAACCTGAAACTATTACATTTGTCATAGAAAAACATTGAAAGACTATTTTATCCAAACAAAATCTCGGAAAGTAATGAACACAAATCATATATATTAGATTTAATACACTTGAAAAGTAATGCGAAAAATGTAGCCCGCACACATGAAAAAGGGATAAATTTAACTAGGAAGATCATAATATCATAGCGGAATGATTACTATTGTAATAAACACTTAACTGATTGGTGGTCGCATGGTCTAAGGCGTCACTCTCTTGTCCATACCAATCACAGGAAGCTCGATGTTCGAATCCTGGTCAGGTGTACTGAGGGTAGTTTAAAGAAAAGTTTTACACTTGCGTCCCCGCAAATGCCGTTACACTTCCTTAAATTCATCCGTCCTCATCTTTAGCTCACTGGCGTAGTTGGTAAATATGCGTATAACCTGAATAGGAAGTGAGACGTGGTGCTTTAAAAAAAAATTGTGGGGGAAGGTGAGAATGAAAAAATAAAACTATTGAAATAATAAATAATAGAATGATGGAAGCAATTGATTGTTAAATTTACCTGTAGGCCTAAACCCAGGTTATATAGTGTGTGGCTAATAGGCTCAGCCTGTATTGGTCGAATATAAGTACATTTATATATTCAAATAAAAGTGCTATCTTGAAATATAAGAAGCTAGAATCTACTACTCTTATGCCATAAGAATCAAAATATAAAATGTTTTGAGTAGTTTAAAATAATTTGCAATATTTATTATGTAGGTAACGTTAAATAAAATATTGACGGTCTTGGGTAGAATAAAAAAAATATATAAATTTGATAGCGGTCCTTTCTGAGAGCTTGTAATAGTTTGTGATAACGGATTGATTGTCTAGATACATTTTAGATAAAAGATAAATTATTCAGATCTCACCAGGAAAACTAACAAACGTTCATCAACAAGTATGGACTGAACATTTGATGCTTCTTTAAAGTTAAAATAATAATTTTTTCTCAATAAAAATTCACTCAGTTGTGTACCAGACCATCTCGCTTTTGAAATAAACAATTTTAGTTCACTTCAGCATGAAAACGATTATGTTTTTCTTTATGTTTTCTGAGGACGAACACACTTATGTCCCTGAAAGTTTTTAAACGCAGAGAAGAAAACTCCATATAAATTGTCGATTTTCTGTTCTGTTCTGTATCCCTCCGTTCTAGATTAATTAAAAAAAATGTTATATTAACAGTCCAGAGAGAATTAAAATGTGCATGGAGAACTACCATGGTTGGTAACAACGGTTAACAAAGGTTGACCTAAACTTAAAATAATTTTAACTGGAATAAAATGCTATGAAAAAAAAGAAAAAGAAATATCCATATAAAATCAGGTTTAAATTATTTATTTACATTACTGTCAAATCCGAACATCGTGGTGTCTTAGACGAACATCATCTCCCATGAGCCTTTGCGCAGTCCCCCTTTGAATGGATCATCTCTGCCCAAATATCCTCCTATTGTTAGATTGACTAGACCCGCCTCGGTGGCGTAGTTGGCTAACGCGCTTGTCGTGTTTAGCTCGACTGCTGAGGACGGGGAGATCGAGGTTCGAATCTCAGTCGGGGGAACTGGGGGTGGTTTTTCCTAAATGGTTTCCACCCTCCCTCCACGCAAATGCGGGTTCACTTAATATAATTAAACCTTCCCAATTCCTAATCCTTTAGCGTAATTAGTTATATATATATATATATATATATATATATATATAATATATATATATATATATATATATATATATATATATATATATATAGAGAGAGATAGAGAGATAGAGAGATAGAGAGATAGAGAGATAGAGAGATAGAGAGATAGAGAGATTAGTTCCTATGGTTGACGCTTTAAGTCGTGCTAACTGTTTACTTAGCGAAGCGATGACCGACTACTAAAACAAACAAGAATAAAGCAACACACAATTCTAAAGGATTCATATGTTTAATGTGTAAGTGTTCCCACATACTTCAAAATCGATCATCTTCTGATTGTTTTCAACAGTGCTGGGCGATCTTCCCTATTATAGTGAACGAAAATAAAGTCTTGAGTTGCACGACAACATGGCGTGCTTGTACCGTAGACGGACTTGGAATCATATTTTGTGTCACCAAAAATATTAGAAAAACTATTAGAAAAACAAAAGGAAAATAAAGGTGGAGTGGCAAATATTATTAAATTATTCGGCCTGGAAGATCTGGAAATATCTTGTCTGGCCACCTTGTTAACTTGTAGATGTAATTAAAAATTCATATTTAAGTTTCTTATTCGGAAATGAGAACTGTTATGTTTTATACGGTAAAATATACGCTTATGTAAATAACGACTCCATTTTTTTTCCCATCACATCATCTATAAAACGTGAGCGATGAGTTTCTGCGCTCTCTCTCTCTAGCAGACATTACTAAAATGTGACCCGCTTCACTGTCACAGTAGACTGAACCGTCTTTTACGAGGATATCGGGGCTCGAATTCCGGTCATGTGTACTGTACTGAGGGTGGTTTCCCCTAGTTGACTTTCCACTTTCCGGACATGCAAATACGGTTACACTTACTCCAAATTTAACCTTCCTAATATCCTAATACGTTAGCGTAATTTAGTACATATGCGTTTAACCCCAAGTGCTATCGTTTTACATCAGTGGCGTATTTTGAGAAAAATTAATAGGTATGCTGTACTCTTAAAGTTGCAACGGAGATTTGGGGGCCGAGGACCCTCAACCACCGTTGTCTAAGAACGCCAAGGGATTATTTCAAGGGATATATTTGAAGATGTGTCCCTATAAAACAGTGGTTCTCGAACATTTATTATTTACCCTTAACCATATACTTACTTATCTTAGGAAATTTTGAGTCCCCCCCCCCCCCCCCCTCTACCCGACCACTACTCCCATATTTTCTCTTCTTTTATTCATCCATAGCAATGATTACCATCCACTCAAAATGTAATAAAAGTAACTCCATGGTGTCAGACCGCGTTCAGGCCTATACCTACCAAGTGGCTACCAAATTGTTTGGCGAAATAGTGCCAACTCTTGCGGATAGAGGGTGTCATGTGGTCAGCAATACGATGACTCCAGCCATTAAACTCGGCTTTCTATACCGGATCCACTACTACTTTATTCGACTAACTCCATCCACCCTAGGCTGAATCTAACCCGTTCCAGACCCACTGCTTCCCAGATAATCTGGACGCGCCGGGAATCAAACCCAGAACCTCTGGGTCTGTAGTCAGAACCTGCGATCACTAGACCACATAGGCGGTCCTCAAATTGTAAAGATATCTACATGGTTAGAAATTTAGGTAAATATTAATGTCTGGGCTAAGAATGGTATGGGCACATTTCTGAATGCGTAAGAGAGACATATCCTATTCAATTAGTCTAGTGTAATTAAAAGCACACAGTTAGCAATACTCAAAGCAAACAATCATAATAAGAGTAAAATGAAGTGATACATCGACCAAGCGTCCATCAGATCTTGGTGAGAGGGAATCGGGTGGATTGTCCAACTCACGTTGCAATTAAAACTATTTAATAAAACCTAACTTATCTCACACAATGCTGCTTGGAAACAAACGAGTCTCCAAACTTGAGAATTTATGCTCCATAAGCTATTTAGATGCGTAAACTCTAACATAGGGGAGATTATCTCGGACTATTAATACTCTATCGCTACCTCATTGATTTATTGCTAAGATATTTACACATATATTTTGTTGTAAGCAGTGGTGCACCCAAGGGGGAGAGGGGCAAACAGGGTATTTGACCCCCTCCCTCTTTTTCCAACACCACAAATAATGTTAATAGAAATTTAAAAAATATTAAGTATAACTAAAATGTTTAGTATTGAAGATGTGTCGAATGTATATGCTACATTTTAAGACCAGGCTTCAGACTTAAGCCTAATATTCAAAAGATTTACCGTTACACACAAAATTAACAATTAAAAAACATACAAATAATAGTTTCGATACCATTTGTATTATTTAAATCTATTAATTACTACAAAACTACTCTAAATTATTTATAAAAGCATTTAATATTCATAAATATTCTCGGCCTTCAGGGGTTAGGGGGCTGTGCAACCCAAAACCCGCTCTCTCCATCAAAATGTAATTCTTACTACAGCCTTGATTGAATGCCTCCCCCCAAAGTAAATGGCTGGGTGCGCCACTGATTAAGTAAATTATATGAAAATATATTTTATTTTACCTTTTCCTTCTAAATCATCTTGAAATGGTGAAATCACTCTCCTGACTTTTGGAATTCTTTGATGTATAGTTATATAAAATCACTATGACTAATAAGTCTTTAATGTAAAACAAAAACTAAAAGAACGCTATTAAAACTCCACGGTCCTTTCTACTACAGAAAAACAAGAATTACAGTCAACTACGGTTAAAGTAGCCTCGTAGGGGTTAGGGAACCCCTCCTCCCCCCTTTTCCACTCGATCAGTGCTGAAATGCCTAAATTTGAAAGAGTAGTTAAATGTGTTTGCCAAATACATGATAATACATGTGACTAGAATATTTAAACATAACTCAATCTATTTAATTAGGGTATAATTTAAACCTTGTTACATATACTATTATTTTACAATTATTTTTATATATATTTCATGTAATTTTACTCAAACTATACTATGTTGGCTTTAATAAATAAACATTGTGATCTTGAATCATTTTTTTTTTTCAATAGTTGGCACAATGCTTAGTTTGCTTCACATAAACAGCGTGACTTGGGGTGTAAAAAGTGAGCTCATTGGCCAATTACTTATGGGCGAGTGGAAAGGAATGTATTGCAACCCAATAGACATTGGGCAAGGGAATTGGAGTCTCCTTAGCTTGCCTTGCGGTTTTCAAGCAGCAAGCCCTGGGTTTCTTAATGTACTTAGTAGAACCTTTTGGAAGAAGAATTACTTAAAACACAGTATTCTTGGAATATGAACCAATATTAGTTTTAAAATTAATAATCTATTACATGTTTATGTATTAACAATTTGAACATTAGTATTTACACAGTTCGCACAGACAGCATTGAATTAAACAAAAAACTAGTCCATATTATTATGGGTATGCGGCGCAGGACTAGCATATCCAGAGAATACGCCACTGTTTACATAGATAACCACACTACCTTATAATTTAAATAAGGGATACATACAGTCGAATTCTCATATTAAGTCTTTTAGAAAAAATTCGTTTTTGGCGGCCAAAATTGACAAAATTGAATTTAATTTTATAATATCTTTCAAAAGTGACGTCTGCAGATCTCATGATTTGACACAGTGAATACGTGAAAGTAGATCTAGTAGCTTTTATAGCTGTAAAATAAATACTCTTTCCATAAAAAATTGACTGAACCTTTTTTATTCTTAAAGAACCTTTTAAAGAATATACAGATAATTTTGTGGTAAAAAGTCACGCTTCACGCTATCGATATTAACACACTGTTAAACGTTATCACATATCATTGCATTTTCATGAATGGAAAAAAATATTTAGTACCATTTTTTACTGTCAGAAAATGTTCTTCAGCCGGAATATCGATTATACACCGTTATCAGTAACTTTTTTCTTTCTCACATCGATAAATTTTTGTAGTCGTAAATATTATGATGGATCTAAGTTATGTGCTCTCAAACTCTTTTAAGATTAGGGTTTACCATTCTGTCTGTCCGTCTTTATCTTTATCTCTGTACCTTAGTATAAAGCTGAAATGGTTTAATGGATTTGGTTCAAACTTTATATGTTGTATATACCTTGAGGCAAATTTTTTATTTTAGTTCAATCTCGTATTAAGTTTAAGGGCAGAATACCGGACGAATGATTTTTGAACATTTGAAATTTAAAAAATCCTAAGCAAGTTTTCTATTCAAAATTTGTATTTGCTGAATGTTTTATTTTATAACTAACACACACGGGGATCGAATCTAGGTTGAGTGTTTTTTCCTAAATTAGGGTTGGCAAGCCTTTTATAAGGTGCGTGCCAGAATTATGTTGATAATTTGCGGAGAGTATTTTATCATTCTTAATTTGTATTAATTATGATAGTATGCTAAAATTTATTTACCATTGTTTTTATTGTAAGCGATATACCAGAGATATAAAACAAATCTTTTGTATGTGAATGGGTCTTTTTACGATTTGTCCAGACTATCTACAGAAAAAAAAGGTTGAAAACATTCCTAGGAAACCTATTTAGGCAACATTTCTGAATCGTAGTAACAAATAACACATTTGCTGAAATGGTATAAATGGTACTCTAAATGCTGCTTGTTTTCATAGCTTATTATACAGACGTGTGCAAATTATTAACATTTTTCATGTTTTTGGTGTTTGTTGTGATAAAATTCGAATTTGGTGTTAGTTAGCGGTACTCAATTAAACTGGAGTTTGTAATTTGGGTACGTCATAGTCTTATACATATTTCTGCCCCAGTTTCTGTCAAGTTTGGCCTTTCATTTTATTTTGTATTTGTGTCAGTTTGCAATCTTACATTTTTCGCTTGTGTATATTTGGAAGTAAAATTCCTCCCTGCTCCTTCCACTAGCCTTTTTTTTATTGACTGCTTTGTTTTATGCTTAGGGATAGTTCTGAAAATTCATCCCATGGCCGGAGTAACAATGGGTATGGCAGGTTGTGTGTGGGTGAGAGTCTGAAGCGGTCTGGAATACTGTCTTCTCGCAGTTGTAAGGAGACTTCGGTGTAATAAAGATGCGCAAAGCAAAAGATGTCACACCGTGAAAGAGATCACAAATTGAAGTTCTTTCGAAAACTGGAGGTAAAACAAAAGCTCAAATTAGTCAGATTGTAGGAGTAAGTACTAGTTATGTTACGCGATTCTCACAGAAGATGACGGATCATTACGTACCATACCACAACGAGTGGGCAGGTGCGGTAGAAAACGCATGATTCCGCCCATTTTAAATATAATTTTGTTTCGAGAACGGCGTAAAAAAGAAACATGACATCAACTCAAGCTTCAGGCAGTTGCTCGGGAACATGGACGAGAGGATATCTGCTAGCACTATCCGCCGTGGGCTTTCCGAAGGTGGATTAAAAGAAAGAAGACCTCGTAAAAAGCAAAAGCTGACACCTGCCATGATAAAAAGAAAAGCCTTGATTGGGCCATGTCACACAAGGACTGGGGAAAGGTAAATAAAGTACCAAAAATGTATCAAAAGTAAAATTATCATTATTACAACACAAGTTTTGAAGTAATTTTCATGTTTAGTTTTCATTAATTTGCTTATTGTCAAGCGATTAACGAAAATACTTGTTTCAGGTATTGTTCAGTGACGAGACGATTGATTATCTCTGCTGTTGAAGAAAACTCCAGTATGTAAGAAGAGGGCTAGGATAGGCTTTCAGAAAGGAGTGTGTAGTGCAAAATGTAAATCACCCCACTAAAGTTGTGATTTGGAGCGGGATTTCGATTTATGGGACTGGTAAAATGCATGTAGTTCAGGGAAACACGAATCTGGACAATACAGGGAGGGGTAGAAACTTGTGTTGTAGCTATGATGAGTGAATGGTTCCCAACAGGTAGTGGAATTTTCATGCAAGATGGTGCGCCATGCCATAGTGCAAAAAGTGTTACAAGCAAACTGCAAGAACAGAACATATCTGTGTTGGAATGGCCCGGCAACAGCCCAGATATGAACCCTATCGAGTCTGTGTGGAGTATTTTGAAGAAAAAAGTGAATCAGAAGCACACGACAACCAAGGGAAGTCTAGTAAAACACACATCTGTGTAGCAAAATGAAGAAATTGAACAAATGTGCAAGACAATAAAAAAGGGCATGCCACGTCGAATCGGAGACTTAATAAGAGCTAAAGGGTGCCATGCTAAGTACTAGGAGTATAAAGACTGTAAGTAAAGTAAAAAGTGTATGCAGATATAGTTTAGTAAAAAAGTTTAGTAGCGAATATATTAATTATTTCGTTAAAATTAGAAAATTGCTAATAATTTGCACACGTCTGTACTAGGTTCGTCAGCCATGGCCTAGCCCTCGGTGGTTTCCTACTTTCCATGCTAATTGGGGTACATTTCTCCTAATTTGTACATAACTAACTTTTATTCAATTAAATATTCGAATAGCGAGGACATGTATTTGTAGCAGTGTAGGTATTAAGACGCGATACACACACAAAACTTATTGGTATATGAACATTATATTGCAAAGAATTTTAAACTAGTTATCCTAAATGACACTACAGCTTTTGTTATCTTTTATATTTCATATTTATTAAGAAAAAAAAAATCCATCTAAAAGTTTCTAAAGAGACAGTTTGTGCATTGATATGAAATTGAAATAATAATTGTAAGGATCTGAAAGACATAAGGCACTTTTTCCATTCTAGAATAATTCTCTACTTTTTTATTTTCTCCGACAAATTAACAAAGTTTTTTGTTCACAGCGCGTTGTCTTGTCAGTCATTCCTAACTTTTTATTCGAGATTCAATAGAGGCTTCATTTTTGTTTATTTGTTTTATGCTTTTGCGTTTTTATTTTTGTTTTTGTTTTAGAACGAAGATAAAAGTAATATCAGTTTTCACCAAAATATAGAAGGTTTGGGGGAAAAAACTCTTGTTTGTCCTCTTTCTAAACATTTCTTTACTTTTGGAATAACGTGGTTGTCAAAGTTTGAGAAACATGGAACAAAATTGAAGGGAAGCCAAATTTAGTTTTTTTGCTCTTGTATGCTTAGGGGTAGAAGTGGCAAGAGTGCTGTGGTGAATAGCTCTTTTCTATTTTGTCTGTGTGATTTATTTCGTTGTAACGTTATATGCTTTGTTATAAAAACATGATTCGGTGGTTGAGCTGTCTAAGACGTTAGACTTGCATTATCCACCTTTATTTGACGAAGAGTTTGAGTTAAAAGTCCCGGCTGGATGCACTGGAGATGGTTTTCCACTGTTTCTACACTGATGCGGGAGTATTTTATCTAAACAATCTTACTTTTTTTATGAAACCATTGCAAATACGGTTGTTAGATAGTTTTAATTAGTACGTTTAAACTAGCAATATCATTAAATTACGGCACACACTCAAAGGTACCGAGTTAGCAATATAATTAAGTTAATAATCACACTTAAAGGTGCGGGGTTCATTCTAATCCATTTCAGGTCCCTTGGGTTTTTCAAACAATGAGCTTTTTTAGTAAACTAAAAACATTTATTTTTGCTGTCAACATTGGTGATATGATTTTGTAATATGATTTTATACAAATCCATTGTCTCTCAACCTAAATTAGGGTACATTTTACCTAAAATATTACCCCCTGATCCAGCCCTTATCCCTCCTCCAATAATAAGTCGTTAATAACCTTGGTGTTAGCACCAACTAAGGAAAAATAAACTTCTATTACTTACACGAAAGAAATGTACAAATTTCACAGGAAACACTTTATCTGATAGCCGAAAAAGTTTACTTCAAGTAATGTGATATGCAACTGTCACTTTTGGTGATGGTCCTCCCGAGAAACTATCTGTAGATTGCACAGAGGGTAGATGAGTAAGTACCAGTTTTTTTTATTTTACCATTCACCCTGTTAGAATTCCGACAGTTTGCTTGAAGGGCATTTAACTCCCCAATAAATGAAGAATTTTGGTTTAACAAATGACTAATGCTTAAAATAAGTCAACTTAATTCTCAAGAAGAATGTAATGTTGAAATGGCTTGTACATAATCTGACACTAACAAGAAGCATTTCAAAATGTCAAGTTGAGTTTAGGTGGGCTTAGTAATAACTTAGAATTCCTTTTTGAAAATTCCATGAATTTTATCGTAATTACTGAACACGACACACTGCTACATTGTTTACTAAACTCTTTTAAGAAGCCGTATTGTTAGTGGTTTTTTGTTGTTCATTATCAATATTCTTGAAATGTATCGGAAGTAGTTAAGGTTTTTGTGTTGGTTATTTGAAGGTTTAATTTAATTTTTAAGTTTTAAAATAAATTGTAAATGTAGTGGTTTGTTTAGGGAATAATTATTATTATTAGCACCGCGTCTTATACCCGTTCGGGTTATACGCACTTACGCTAATGTGTAATGTTAGGGTGATTGTGAGATGAAATGGAGGACCTACAGTTTAACGTGGAATCTGAACCACGGTGGAGGCCTGGCATTCCCCACATTCACAAGATGTCTTGTCAGAGGTGAAGGAAGGGTTTGGTAATCAGATAAATCTTTGCCGGTACCGAGGATTGAACCCGGCCGCCAGCATAGAAGTCTGACACCTCTACCACTAGACACCAGGTCACCTTTAGGGAATAATTAAACTAAATAAGAATTAGGCACTTTTATATTTAAAGGCGTGTCTTTGTATTATATGTATTTACCACCAATTGTTGCTTTTATAATGCTAGGCATGCTTCTTTCGAAATATTTTCACTCAGAAATACATTACTTGTTCCTAACAATTTGTAAACTTTAAAATAATAACCTAGCATATAATTACAACCACCGTCCGCACCCTAATATTCATAGTAATAGCTACCCGCTTCGGTGGCGTAGTTGGCTAACGCGCTGGTCGTGTTGAGCTATATTGCTGAGGATGGAGAGATTGAGGTTCGAATCTCGCTCGGGTGAGTTGGGGGTGGTTTTTCCCTAAATGGTTTTCCACTCTACCTCTATGCAAATGCGGGTTCACTTCTTAATTCAACCTTCCAATTCCTAATCCATTAGCGTAATTAGTATTTAAGCGTACCCGAACGGGTAGTAACACGCGGTGCTAAATTTAAAAAATTTCATAGTTACATTTTTTTTATATTGGTCAATCTTGGATAATTTAATATTAGTTCAATCGTAATTTTCTTGATTGTGAGACTCATATAAAAATGCAAACCGTTATCTCAACCAAAGTTTTCTATTAATGTATCTGAAAAATGATTGTGTTTTACTTGGAAATCTTAAAACTTTTATTGAGCAATAATTCCTCTAAGCTAGAGGTCGGTAACCTTTTAGGGCACCGATAGATTTATCTAAAGTCCCGCGATATTTATCTAGTATCTACTCTACTTTGGCTTTTATTTTTGTCTACACATATTTATTTTATTCCTTAAAAATCAATGTTTTCTCAAAAATTAATACTTCTCAACCCTTCCGAGAAAAAAAAATAGAATATATAAAATATATATTTTCATATTAAACAAGTTCGACATTCAATGACAATGTAGTTTTCCTTGCGCGATTTACTGAAATTTACCGCGTGATATCAGTTGTCTACTCCTGGGCCAGACAAAATGTTTCATTACTTACCGTCAAAGCCGTAATAACGCTTAATCGTGTGTCTTATCGGATATAAAATGTTTAGTGGCCTAATAATTAGTTTTTGATAAGTTTCAAGTGTTTCCTTTGATGTTGGATCCGTCCGCTGTCTCTTTGGTGGAACTTGAACTATGCTCTAGAAAACATTATGACTTTATCAACCTTTTTCCTTGGCACTGAATGAAAACTGGACTTTACTTGAGCCTTTGGTGGTCACACGCTCTAAAGCAAGATGGTCTAACGTTTGTCATCTCGGGGCCAAATCTGAATATCCGTTCGAATCGCAGGATATAGTATTTAGTAATCCCATTGACTTAATATAGGCCTACAAACAACACTTAATAAACTATTACTTTCAATACTTATGTACATTTTATATTTGTTTTTACTGTAAAAAAGTTTAATTAATCTCCCAAAAGTATATTACTAAATATACATGAATACACTTCCACAAAAAAACTTAGTATTATAAATATATAATTTTTATTCATATTTACATTGATCAAATAAATGAATAGTAAAATACATCTTGACATTTTTAAAGACATTTGTATTTAAATCATTAGCTTATTTATTTATTTAGCACCATGTCTTACTACCCGTTTGGGTTATACGTTTAAGTACTATTTACGCCAATGGGTTATGAGTTGGAAAGTTTGAATTTAGAGGAAGGTCAACTACTTAATTCTAGCTGTTAATAGCCTGGTACAAAAAGTAATTATTAAAAACCACACTTTGTATATTCTGCACTTTACATTAAGACGTACGTTTTACATAATTGCTTTTCAAACTGTGGGCCGTCAGCCGATTTTTGGTGGTCCTCAAAGTTATTGCTATGTAAAAATTGTTATTGTAATTTGACAATAAAAAATCGCACCCCTCTCGGTGGCATAGTTAGCTAAATCGCTAGTTTCGTGTTGAGATAGACTGCCTAGGATGGATATCGAGGTTCGAATCTCGGTCGGGTGAACTGGGGCTGGTTTTCCACTCTCCCTCCACGCAAATACGGGTTCACTTTCTTTCAATCCAACCTTCCCAATCCTTAACCCATTAGTGCATTTAGTACGTAAGCGTATAACCCGAACGGTTAGTAAGACGCGATGCGAAATAATAATACAAAATTATGGAAAAGAAAATAAGTGGCACACAAACTGATAAGAATACGTAAAAAAAACTGTAAAAATAATTCACCCTAATCCTATGTCTAATATACCAGCTGTATCGCCGTTTTAAAATAGTTGGAAAGAATTGTACTGTGTTATTTGATTAAATACTTTATGGTGTAGGTGTATGTAAAGTTTTTATTTCTGTATGTTTATATAATGTAACATGCCATTGTAACTAATCTAACAATACATAATGATCGATCGCTACTAATATGACCTCAAGCTACCGATAACACGACCGCGGAGTCTAAAAATGCTCTGAAAGAGATTTTTAATTTGTTTGAATTGTTAACGACAGTGTTAATTATTAAACCTTCACCAAAGCTAGTGGATGATGTCACGTGGGTGCTACGTGTTTCTGTCATTCCTGCACTTCTAAACTCCAAGATAGCAGCTGGAGTCTTATCATGATACGTAGACAGGTCGGTCATGCTTGACGTTTAGCAGAGATTCATATTAAAATATATTGAAAAATGATGCATGTACAAATGAATCGAACCCGAGGCCGTTGGCTTAGTGCGTCATTGCTCTACTACTTGAGTTATTCAGGTTTGCTCTAAGGTAAAAATCCTAATTCGATCACTATTCTACGGCCAAATTTATAATTTTGGCACGTTAAGTTGAAGGTCTAGGATTGGATCTCTAACCCGCCCAGGCGTAATTTTCCACTGTGTGTGTGTGTGTGTGTGTGTGTGTGTGTGTGCGGGGGCGCGCGTGCTCTATTGAATCGTCATAGTAACAACATTCTAGATTAAGAGCAAGTACATATATATTTGTATATATTAGGCAAGAGGCAAGAGTTATTTACTATATAAAATTTAACATAAAGCTGTCAAAATTGATACTATTTGTAAGACGTTACAGCTACAGAAACATACATCATGGCGTCTGGTTACGTGAAAGTAGCCATCAAATGAGTTTATTCCTGTTTATATTATTTTGCAAATAATTTGGACGGTTAGTAAGGAACAGAAAAAAAAACTGTCATGTTGATATGTTAGACCATATTATCTGGTTGCTTTATGTATAAAAATTATTCACTTGTCCCTTTGACCTCGAATGTATTATTAAACCCATTACATTTGTCTTGATCGAGTGTTATATAAGATTAATATTTCACAAGTTATAAAATGTAGTAGTTGTTGAAATATCTGTGCGAAAGCCAACAACGCATGGTTGGGCGTGCTAATAATGTTTTCAAACCACTCGTTGATTATGTAATGCAAACTATTGCGAACTTTTCTTCTGCATCGCGCGAAGTGTCAGAATGTTGAGTGTGTTGGCGCGGTGATGCAGCTGCCCGGTAATGGAGTTCGCCATCTTGGAGTTGGTAGAAATATTCGCGGGTGGAGCGCCCCATCGATACTCACAATCCATGGGACTTGAAAACCAATGGTATGTTGACCAAATTTATCTAGACCCTAGAGAACCTTAAGGTGGAATGGTAGTAATTGCGAGGAAAAAAAGAGCAGTATTTCTTTAGCTTCTATAGCAAAAGTCTGCATCTAAGTCAAATATGTTTTTACTATAAATATAAGGGGTGTCCGTAAATTACGTCACGCTAATTTTGGATTATTTTGAACCTCCGTCTCTCCTCCTCCTTGTCACAATTTTATGAACACCCTCCCCCCATCCCCTTTCTAATATTACATTAAAATATCACGCACACACCTGTAAGTAGTATTTTTAATTGTAGAGTCTAGCCCTTTTATTGAAACGTGTTTATACGTTCTCGACAATCGAAATTACGCGCGCGTATTCGGGTGTATTAACACAGAACGCTGCCCTATACTCTTAATTATAATGTGACGTCACGCATTATCTGACTCCCCATGCCCACCTCGTCAAGCTTGGCCCCGCTGAGCATTATCCCTCCCCCCTTCTATTATATGCAAACGAAGTTTATAGACAGCCCCATAATTTATTTTTCACTATTGAGCACCGCGTCTTACTGTCCGTTCGGGTTATACGTTTAAGTACTAATTACGCTAATGGGTTAGGAATTGGGAAGGTTGAATTTAAAGGAAGTTAACCCGCACTTTCATGGAGGGAGAGTGGAAAACCATTTAGGAAAAATCACCCCTAGTCCACCCAACCGAGATTCGAACCTTTATCTTCCCGTCCAAGGCAGTCTAGCTCAACACGAAACTAGCGCGTTAACTAACTACGCCACCGAGGTGGGTGACAGCCCCATATATTATTACTTTCAACAGTTCTTGAATATCTGCCAAGTCTGTCCTAAAATTGGAGGAGAAAATGTTATCTTAATTTAAAAAGTTTCCGTCAAATGCTAATATTATGATCATGACAAAATTTTAACAACTGTTGAGAAGACTATGTGTAGAAAATTACTCATGTCTTTACTGGAAAAATATTTGAAATTTATTTCCTAAAAAGATAGTTTGCCTTGAAAAGTCTCACGTCCCTTTCCATTCTATTCCAAATGCGCACATCTGCCTAGCTTTGGTGTTTCACGAGCTTAACATGTCCTTGCATCGATTCTTGTGCTCAGCTCTTCACCTTAAAAGTATTATTTGAGTTATGTTTCTTGAGTAAACCGGCATCGGTGGACATGTAGACTAGATGTCAGGCGCATCTAGTTTGTCTTTTCAGTTACCGGAAGGTTCAGGCTTGAATTCCGGCCGGGTGTATTGAGGGTGTTTTTTCCTCAATAGTTTACTCCCTAATACATTGGTGTATTAAAAATGAGTACCGTAGATACGCGGTCTGAGTGTCAAGCTCATTTAGTCAGGTTTGACTGTGCCGGGAATGTCGGAATTCTAATCCGGATGTACTGGGGTGTTCCTCAATGCAATTGTTGGTACATTTCCTCTACAATATTTTCTCTTCTCTCAATATAATCCATCTACAAACAATACGGGTGCATAGGGAGCTATAGTGTAAAGTAATGCTGTGACTTCTCATTATAAAAAAAATTAAATATAGATATTTTATATCATAGTTTTAGTTGCTATTTTAATATACATATTATCAAGTATTTATTATTTACACTTTTAAAGTGATGAATTAAAGTCCGGAATTTTGTTGTTGACTGTTCGATATTTAAGTTATTATATCAGCACATGACTTGTAAACGAGGTCAGTTCAGAAAGTGCACTTAAAATACCTAAAAAAGTTTTATTTTAATATGAATATTTGTTGTCTAGTGTATTCTAACGCTGGCATATATTCCCCACACCCTCTCCCCCATGACACGAGAATTGTTATCTACGTATTACACCATTAGTGGGTGGATCAGCGGAAACTCATTACTGTGACTAGCTTAAAGAGTTATTTGATAAACCCATTAAATAGTGCAAAGTGCAAACAAAGGGCTATAATTGTCTCATTTAGCTGATGTAAAGATAAGTTTTCATACTAATTTCAGACTAATGTCTAAAATTCTTGCTCTATTTTTCAACTTCTTATTCTGGCCAAAAGTTTCGACATACCATCCATATACACTTAGGTCTAATTTGTGACTATTTGTATTTCTCCTCCTCGCACACTCGATACATTTAAGTTATATAGCACACGTGTACTGGTGGACACAGGCGTCAATCTCGTCTTGTTTGATTTGTCGGGGTCGTCCAAGTTCGAATCACGGCCGGATGTACCGAATCCTAAAACTGTTTCCCACTCTCCCTCTACACGAATGCGAGTACATTTCCTTTGAATCATGCTTATCCTCATTCATATCTCCTTGTGCGCACAGTACGGACGGGTAAGGCGTGAAGCCATAGCAAAAATAAAAAATTAAAAAATGCAAAGATCATTCTTGTTTTGTCAAGGACATTTACACCAAAGAGATAATAGGTACATCCTGATTTTGGTTGGAAAAACAGTTTGGAAAGTAAAAAAAAAAAACTGTCAACATTGACATTTACTATACCAGTAGTGTTATTTTCTAGGTATTGAAACTATCTATCTAAAAAGCCGCAGATAACATTTCTTAATATATGAATTTATTATAATTGTTTTATTAATTTTAGTAACTACCAGATACCGTTCTTCCTACCAAAATCAGGGTATATAAATTATAACCTATTGTCTGTATATGTGACCAAGCTAGGGTTTTTATAGCAGTTGGCCGCATTTGTCTTATCAAGTAATGTATTCTCCTTGCTTTGTAGCAATGTGCCATTGGTAAAATTAAGGTACCTCTTTTCTATTTGATGAATTAATTACAAGCCTGAAGACTGGGCGATGTCTATTCTAGGGTAAAGTTATTTCATAAGTAATGTATAATAAGTTGGTTTGGAAAAGGAATGTTTAATTACCCAAATTAAAAAATATATTATTGAGCTTTCCAATTTTCTGAATAATAAGGTAAAATATCCCTTCTGATTTGTGTGGTGGGTTGAGGAGCGCCTTTTTTTTTTTTTCAAGTTGGTATTTGAGAGTTTGTAAGCAGGTGTAAGGCGGTGGGCTACCGGGACTGCTGAATGGGCGAAGTCACTTCCTGTGCGCCGAGCCGAGGGACTGCTGAACAAGGGTTCAACTGTTGGTAGAGAAGATACAGGATGTTTCCAATGTCAATGCTCATGTAACCCTCTCGATACTCGAGGTGGGAGTTTAGACAACGCGAGTTAAGAGCAGCATTTCCGCAGTTTTTATAGCAAAACCTTTTTTTTTTTTGCCCAAAATAAATATTGTTCCAGTAGAATCATACAGAGTTTAATTTACTTCAAATGATGATATCAATATTTCTTAAATATCTGTAAAGGACGTAGCGGCATTAGATAAGCAACTTTTTAAATGAAGATAAAAATTGTGTCATTAAATTCTAAGACCTCCTTGAAGCCACAATGTGAAGAAAATTTAATATTGTTTCTACGAAGCAATTTAGATTTATTATGATAACAAAGTGTTGATAAAAAACTACAAAATACTTGCCTTACTCGCGTTCTCTATACTCCCACCTTAAGGCAGCTTTTTTTCAACCGGTGTCCCGCGGGAGTTTGGGGAAGATGAGGAATAATAATACATTTTTTATATTCATTATCAATACTATTTAGAACTTCTAAACTAAATCTTAATACTAGGTTTATTTTTAATGATAAAATCTCTCATTAAATTATTATATTATTATTATTATTATTATTAGCACCGCGTCTTACTACCCGTACGGGGTATACGCACTTACGCTGTGTAATGGTTGGGTGACTGTGAGATGAAATGAAGGACCTACAGTTTAACGTGGAATCCGAACCACGGCGGCGGCCCAGCATTCCCCACATTCACAAGATGCTCTCATTAAAAAAACTGATGGTGTGCCTTGACCACTTTAGTACCTTGTTCATTGTACCGTGAGTTGAAAAAAGGTTAAAAATTGCCTAGCTAAATAAATTATCCCCAGACACTTTTTATTTATTTTACTCCAGTGTTTGTTTAATTAGTAAGTTCAACGGCAAGGTTGTTAATGACTTAATCAAAATCGATTCGAAGGAAAACCAAAGGAAACTCATCAGCATTAACTTTAGGGAAATCAACCACAGTGTTCCCTGTCAAGCTTCGAACCTCGACCTTCCGTTGACCGGTACTCAATTTTATTGTTATATTGACGTCACCCGCTACGGTGGCCGCATGGTCTAAGGCAGGGGTAGGGAACATTTTGACATTGAAAGGCCGCATGTCACTTCACGTATTCCTCACAAATACGATAGTGGACCATCCATAAATAGATTGATTTATAGATCAATAAGAGTGGTTAAAAGTTTTAGATTCGAACCCGACCTCCCTGGCATCGGCAGTCTAGTAAATTGCGAGAGTGACGTTTTAGACCATGCGGCCACCGAAGCTGGTGTAATTTTTAAATACAGTAATATATTTTTATAGCGGTATTTAGTAATCCCAGTTCTTAAACACGTGGCTAGAAAAATAACGCAACCTAGGGCAAACCATTCTAACCTTAGCGCATTTAATTGTATTAGTAATAATTATACCGACCCCTTAAACTAAATCATTATTTTATTTTTAAAAAAGTCTTGCATTTCGTTAGGGATATTTATGCCTCTTGATTAATGCCCCTAACGATTCGGCTACATCATTAGACCTCTTTAACCAGAAAGGTTTGACTCGGCGGAAATGAGCGCAAGTCGTGCTACTTTCTTACTTTCCATTGTGCGTGCACGCGTAGCTTCTGAACATACATACACAAAAACGCACCTTTGTGAGGCTCAGACAGACGAGAACTGATTCTGGAACCACACATTTCTATGCTACCCTCGGACACCCCTTCCTTCCCCCGTCTTTGATACTGTACCTTTACGTCTTCTTGTGTTTCCGTAGTCCAGTGATGAGGGTGGTCTTCATTCGGGAGTGGTTTCTTCTTTGCTGTCAAGGAAATGAGGGTTGAGAGTACCAGTTAATAATGTCTTTTGACTCTTAATGGCAATTCTTTCTTATTCACTTCTCGGTTGTATGGAGAGGTTAAAGGTATACTCTCTTCTTATAAAATATACACCCTTCAAAAAATATTGTACGACACAACCCTATATACTGTTTAATCAAAAATATTAAATTATCAGAGACACCCTTCGTTTTCGGGGACCCCAGTTATCTGACTCGAAAAAAAAAATCTCTCACAAAACCCTCGCTCCTCACACATGCTTGTACATTTCCTAAAAAATTATACTTTCTTTCGCCTCCTACTCTGTGTGTAACCCGCCTTGGTGGCGTAGTTAGCTAACACGCTAGTTTCTTGTTAAGCTAGACTGCCGAGGACGGAGAGATCTAGGTTCGAATCTCGTTCGGATAGACTAGGTGTGGTTTTCTATTCTCTCTCCACGCAAATGCGGGTTCACTTTCTTTATATACAAACTCCTCATTCCCTAAAACCACTAGCGTAATTAGTAGGCTACATAAGCGTACAACACAAACGGGTAGTCTAAAACGCGATGCATTTATTTTTAACAGATGCATTAATTATTTAAAAAAATCCCATGGCATCAGTTCGCGATCAAGCCATACTGACTTAGCGACCGTCGTATAGTGGCAAAGGTAGCTTCACCCTCAGTGGATAGAGGTCATTTGGTCAGGGCAACGAACCCTTCGACCGGAAGTGTTTTCTTTTAGTCTAGAGGCGCCGCTACTTTTTAATTTAAGCAGCTCCCCATTTATCCTCAAGGGGCTGAGTCGACCCAGTTCCAGACCCACTGCTTCTCAGAAAATCTGGACGCGTCGGGGATCGAACCCGGGACCTGACTCTGTATCTGTGTCCAGGAACTCTGAACGTTAGGCAACAAAGGCGATCGAAGAGATATGTCTAAGGAAGTTTATTTAGAGGTAAATGCTCCTGCATTAAGATAAGTCTGAAAACGTAGTGTGATAAAGCACTTGGGGGTTGGGGGGATACCTCATTGCACGCGTCCGAGATTCAAACCTCGACCTCCCCGTCACCGGCAGTTCAGTCTGCTGCCCGAGAATGCGAGTGTGGACACAGATCTGGTTCAATACCTGACTGTTTGAGGAGCCTGTTATATTGATAACTCTAGAGTCTAGATCATTCATCATGAGCGACGACAGCCATTGTTCCTGGGGATTAATTCCACCCGCCGCGCCGCGTCGGCAGCTTTCATGTGTTGTGGATGTTGGTTGACCTTGTTACTCTCAACAGTTGATAACGACATCATAACACGAGGAAACTAGAAGTAAACTTATAAATTGACACAGGGATAGTAATATTCCTGAATGGGATTCCTACCACCACCACCATGAGATTTCCCGATCTAAGCTAAGTGTGGTAAGAGTTATTTGGGGTTCACTGAAAATCTTGTCCAATACCTTTATCGAAACCTTTAGCTGGCAAAATCATGTTTTTAGCCATTTTTTCATTGTTTCATTCATTCGAAAAGTTTACAAGGTCTCCAAGAAGTTTTTTTTGATCATAGCTCAACCAATTAATTAATGTAAATATATTTAATTTTCAGATTAAGGTGGGATGGAATAAAACGCGAAATAAAGTCAGGATTTCTTAAAAGTATTTAACAAAAAATATTGTTTTGGCTGAAATAAATAAAGTAGATACATTAGTTTAATTTCCTATATATAACGATCTTAAAAAGTTCCTGAATATTCCTCAAACAAGGCGTAATTTGACGAGGAATTTTTCTCTTCAATATATATTTTTTTGTCAAATGCAGTGATGGTTATGACAAAGATTAAAGGACGGTTGAGATCGCAATATGTAGAAAATTAAACTAATGTAACTCGCTTCTGTGGCCGAATGGTCTAAGGAGCTACTATCGTGTTAGACCAGCCTGCTCATGACGGAGGTTGGGGCTCGAATCCCGGTCAGGTCTGCTGAGGGTGTTTTTTCCTAAATGTATTCCCACTCTCCTTCTAGGCAAATGTGGGCAGATTACCTATAAAATGCTTCCTTCCTCATCCCTACCCCATTATAGCAGTTTTCATAAGGGGCCTATTTTTGTATAGCCTGAACCCGCCTCGGTGGCGTAGTTAGCTAACGCGCTAGTTTCATGTTGAGTTGGACTGCCGAGAACGGGGAGATTGAGGTTCGAGTCTCGCCCGGGGGAGCTAGGGTAGTTTTTCCTAAATGGTTTTCAACTCTCCCTTCATGCAGATGCGAGCTCACTTCCTCTATATTCAACCTTCTCGATTCCCAACCCATTAGCGTAATTAGTACTTAAGCGTATAACCCGAGCAGGTAGTAATACGCGATGCTAAGTATTATTGTATAGCCTGAACCGGTAGTAAGACGTGGAGATAAAAAAAAAAAGAAAGTAAATGTATCTTTCGAAACAAAAATATGGACCTAAAATCAACTTTCCTTAGTAAGAGGCAAAATATTTATTTTTTCCCTAACGCTGTTGCTCCTACATTATCTTATACAAACACTGAATAAACGTAAAAAGTCCTCCCATTTCCTGAGTTACTGACGCTTGAGACATTTTCCCCCTCATTTATTGCGAGCCGCCGTGGACATGTCTACACTAGGTATTATTAGAGCATGTTACGATGGGTGTGGATACCTCCTCTAAGTGTTGGGTTGGTTGAGAAGTCTATGATGTAAGGAATGGGCTAGTTAGAAGGTAAGAGAGCTATTCCTGTAGATTGCGCCCATGCGGTGGGAGGTGACCGGTAGCAGTAGGCTGGATGCTGAGTCGGCGTGTAGGTTAAGTTAGGTGAGGCCCACCACCATCACAACACACAAGCTCCGTTCCATCCAAAGCAATGAACTTCGTCAAGGTCGTTCTGCTGAGGCCGTATCCACCTCGCGTGACGGCGCTGGCAGCGGGTTACAACATATAGCTTTCGGTGAAAGGGGAAATCCTCTAACACGTTTTCTTCAAATTATGTTTTCAATACTTATTTCATTTATTGTGTTGTTTGACGTTGTATTATGCCATATATTTTTGTCATACCCTAACCAGAGCCTTAAAGAGCTTAGTGTGGTTTCTAGTTCGGTTCGTGGCTAGGCACATACGGAACTAAAGTGATTCAAGAGAATTTTTTAGTTATAACCTTACAAGGTTTAAAACAAGCATTGAATACATTCAATAAAGTAAAAAATTGACTACTTGGACATAGGAATATAACCAAGGACTTTTGGCTTTTCGCGCCAATGCCTTACCACTTAGTCATCCTGTTTCGTATCGTATCGTTTAAAAATACTAATGAATATCCTGGTCTTCCAGAACCGTGGTAGCTCAGCTCTTGTGTAAATTTTTTGTTTTGTTGATCTTTTGTGTGCAATATTCTTCTTCTTTATTCTTTACAAGCCTTTGGCCAGTTCCTTTCCAAGGGATCTAAAGGCTGTCCTTTCATCTTCACCCCGATCTCTCAGTTGTGTGCAATATTGTCCTCAAAACTTCGTTCTACGTTATCCTCCGGACTTGTTTGATGGCTTTATAGTGGATTGCTTAGTGATCTGCCGTGGATAAGCATGTCCGCTCGAACTCGACCATAAAATTGTTTTATGGGTTCTTTATTACGACGCTTACAGCGTGGTCTTGATTTAATCTGTCGAAGTTAACATCTGATAAATATTAGTAGAACCATTATGATAAACTGAAAACAGATTAGAAGATAAAATGGAAAATTGGGTCAAAAAACCACACACGCTTATTCTTAGCTCGTTGATAACTGGTTCGTGGTATAGTGGCCTGAAACCCGGGATGCTGACATAAAAGTCCTGGGTTCAATACCCTGCTGGTACCTGGGAATTTTTCTCCAAAGGGGAATAGTTTGCATGGTCACCAGGATTTGGTTAATCAGGTTCAAGTTAGGTTAAGGTCTTTATTGGCTTTACCCCGTCATATTCGCTATCACCATCCCCTCATCTCATCGGGGCATAAGAGAGCCTTCACGAAAAGGATGTACGATTAGTACAATCGCGCTTCCCTGAGCAAAGGTACATTGGTTCTGAATAAATTTTCCGCAAACAGAGCTAACAGATTGATGTAGTCCAGTTACGCTATTATTATTATTATATATTATTATTATTATTCTCTCGTAACCGCATATAACTAGAATAACAGAATCGAATAGTAAGGGCCATTTCCCCTCTTACAATAATTAGTTGACAGTTCAAAATATAAATTCGTTCACACTGTGTTCAATATAAAATACATATCCTGACCTTGGCCTTTCCATCATGATGACCTTTATATTCTGTTTTAATCATCGACCGTCTTGTAAGTTGTCAGATCCCACTGTAGGCGTAGGTACCTTTCCTGTCTTAGGTTCGCCAGTGCAAAATATGATTTCAGTCTACAACGGACAAAATCTAACCTACAACAATATTTCATATAAAGTTGGATCCTCATAGGAAGACACTTTCTAAAGGTTATACAAATGGTCCTAGATGTCATGTAGCTCTAATTGACAGGGCCATTTTCCAGTTTTCAAAAAAGACACTAACAGATAACATGAATGGCTTATGAATTCATAAAAAAAAGTGCTCCATATATAATCTAGATTCGGGTGTCAACCAGCCAATCTCCCATTCGACCTAAACTGCTTTTTATTCGTGCACTTGGGGTTTGGTTGACTCTCGAGGAGCAGCTTCGGTGATCGAATAATACAAGGCGCCACTCTCTCAAGAGACTGTACTGCTGATGACTGTGAGCTTCGGCTTTTGAATCCCAGTGGGGTGTACTGAAGAGAGATTTTCCTAAATGGTCTTCCACTCTCCCTCCACGCAAATGCTAATACACTTCCTCTAAATTCAACCTTACTCATCCCTTGCACATTAGCGTAGTTACAGTAGCCCCATGGCTTCTTTGGTGCTGACTAACAGCTGACGGCTTTGAAAAGTTACCAGAACAAATTATGTATCCCTACGCCGAACCATATGATCTGCTAAAACATGTGTTTAGCAGCCGTCACTTCTGACAGTCAACATTTAGGTATATACCTAAATGTTGACTGTCAGAAGTCAGCTGTGAGCTGTCAGTCAGCACCAAAGAAGCCATGTGGCTACTGTAGCAAGGTGCAGTGCTAAAACAACCTCTCGAGGCTACAAGATATTTATAGTTTTATCTCGGGAATCACCCAATCTCATAGTAAAGGTCTACGATTTAAAGCAGTTCAGATTGAATTGGAGACTGGTTTACTTTCAAATCTCGAATACATAATTATCAACGGCTCTTGCTGAATAGGCCTACCAGTTTAGGTGCTTCGCATAAGTATTCGATCATCTTTGATGGAGTCACCCAGTGCCACCATTTCCCGGTCGACCTCTCTACCTGTCCGGACGTGTCCCGGAGTTGCCGTTGTACTCGCGTATCACAACGTGAGTAATAAGTTAGGGGAGGGGGGAGGTAGTGTTGTTATCCCATGTCTTGTGGTTTCGAGGGAGGTAGCTGGTTTTACTGGAACTGCAGCTTCCGACTGGCCTTTGTGATTAGGTACCGGTCTCGTGGGTCTTGTGGGTGGGGGTAAGGGAGAGAGATGGGGGAGAAAACGTAGGCGGGTTGGGGGGTGGCTAGGGGATGTAAATGATAGCCCTCAGGGGTTAAAGGGGAAATTGGAGTAGGGGGGAGTCGGGTGGTCGGTGAGAGGGGAAGACGAGGGGAGGCCTGAGATGACTCGGCGGCAGGGATGCTGGGAGATGTGGGCGCAGTGTGTGGGTGTTCGGGGGTCTGGTGGTTGTAGACGGGAACGTAGAGAATGGGTCCACGAGTTGAGTACTGTTTGGTCGGTGCTGTTTTCTCCAGGGTCTTCCGTCGGTGGGCTTTGCCGGCGCGGCGAGTGTAGACCATCCCGTGATGACGAGGACAAGTGGATGGGGAAGGGTGGAGAGGTAGGATAGAGTCCCGGCAACGTAAAGTCGCGGTGGGAGGTAGGATAGCGTCCCGGCAACGTTAAGTCGCGGTGGGAGGTAGGGTAGCGTCCCGGCAACGTAAAGTCGCGGTGGGAGGTAGGGTAGAGTCCCGGCAACGTAAAGTCGCGGTGGGAGGTAGGGTAGATTCCCGGCAACGTAAAGTCGCGGTGGGAGGTAGGGTAGATTGTGGTGGAATGAGAATAGCGATGACACTTGCTGCAAACGACGATTTATTGGCTCTTTCGTATGAGTGTGGTTCCCCAAGGTTGGCTCACCACTGAATCTGCTCCAGAAATCACCGTGTTATATACCCTCCACTGCTGCCTGGCCTGGTCCAATCAGAGAAGAGGGAGCTTCCCATTGGTTCGGGAAAACGAAAGTGCTATTGGCCGCCAAGCGAGCCAATAGGAAGAAGGGAGTTGATTATAGAGGTAAGAGCGTCACGGACGGCTCAGACAACATGGACTGTGGGCCGGACCGGCAGTAGGGAGGGAAGGTGAAGCGGCCGGTGCAAGTGCGAAGGAAAGAAGGCTGCCTGAACAGAGAGGCACATCAATCCCCCACACTGGCTTGCGCACTTGCACACGGGTGACCTCTGGTCTACATAAATTTTACATCAACAAATTATTTACATCTTACATATATCTTAGGGCTAATTTAATACTAATTTTAACATTGATTAGATTCAATAGTTCTGATGGACACAGAGAGAAAAAAAAAAAGAAAACGTAAATATATGACAAATAACGAAAATACACTACGGCCCTTTTTAGGGCCAAAACTATACAGTAAATAAGACGGCCCTTCTTAGCGTTACCAGTAACAAAATCAACACACAATCTGCCCTTTTTAGGGCCAATAAAATATGGCAAAAAAACGGCCCTTTATAGGGCCAACAAAAAAATCAACACATAATCTGCCCTTTTCAGGGCCAAACAAATACAGTAAATAAGACGGCCCTTTCTAGGGCCAACAAGTTATCGCACATAATCAGCCCTTTTTAGGGCCACACTTTGACAGTGTTTACTGAGTGGGGTAGCCACAGTGGGTGTGATTTTCACCACGCACCGTGATGTTGGCGTCACGCACTTGGTTGTGGAACTACGCACCATTATGTTCACGTCACGCACTTGGTTGTGTAACCACGCACCATTATGTTCACGTCACGCACTTGGTTGTGTAACCACGCACCATTATGTTCACGTCACGCACTGGGTTGAGGGACCACGCCCTGTGTTGGCGCACCCACGCATCGTTTTACGCATCCCGCATTGGTTGTTGTGACCACGCACTGTGTCACGCACGGCGCTTGAGTAGCCGTGTACCCGGGTCTTTGGCCTCACCCTGTCTTGGGAGGGATTGGAGGTCGTCGAGGTCGCAGTCTGGTACTCCATCCAGAACTATTTGGTAGGGGAGGGTCCAGTCCTTTTGTTCCCTCGGTGTTATTGGGTGCGGGGTCCATGGTGGTGAGTAGTTTGGGTAGCTGCGGTTTCCCGGTGTTTTCACCAGGGGTGCAGGACGTAGTTGTCCCCTGTGTATTTTCTTGGATCGACCATTTGGGTAGGTAACCCAGTAGACCCCTCCTCTCGTTTGCTCACCGGGTAGGGTCCTTCCCATTTGGGGGCAAAGCCGGCGTAGTAGGCCTCTGTTGCGTTAGAGAGGGGTTGGGTGCGGACCAGTACCAAATCACCGTTTTGAAAGGGTTGGGCGGCCCGTGCTGGAGGGTGGGTGTACCGTTGTTGGTAATTGGCTTGATTGACTCGTGCCTGTTCTTCTCTTTGGAGGGCTCCTTGGCTAGGGCTCTCGTTGTCTTCCTGCTCTCGTACTGGGGTTTCAAATCTCCACTCCCCGGGCCTGTATAGCGTTCGGCCAAGTAGTAGTTCACTCGGAGACATTCCGGTGGCCCCATTCTTGCGGCATCGTAGATTGAAGGCGATCATAGGCAGGAAGGTATCCCATTCTCGATGATTCTCCGAGATTTGGAGTCGGATTCCCTTCTTTAGTTCCTGGTTCCTTCTTTCCGTGGGGTTGGCTTGGGGGTGGTAGATTGGGGTTGTCCAGGCTTCGACATCCCACTTTTGACAGGCGTTCGCCCAAGCTCGGCTAATGAACTGTGGACCATTGTCGGACAGGAGATGTTTTGGATATCCCCATCGTGGGAAGAATTGTTGTTCCATCGTCTGGATTATCTGTCTGACCTCTGTTGACGCGAGTGGAAATACTTCTACCCATCTTGAGAAGAGATCCGTAATCACTAGGATGAACTTCTTTCCTCTGCGACTTCGGGGGTATGGCCCCATGAGGTCTAAGGCTACCACTTTCCAGGGGCGTTGTGGTTGACGGGGTCTTAGTGGCTCTGCCCCTTGATACCCCCCGGTCTTACGACAGGCACAGAGCATGCAGTTTCGAACGTAGTTGCTGACTTCCGTTCGGAGGCCTTTCCAGGTGTAGCCTCGCTGAATGGCTCGTGTCGTTTCGTCTTCTCCCGGGTGCCCTGCCTGAGGGTGGTCGTGGTATGTCCAAATGACCTGTTGTTGGATTTGAGTTGGAACGATGAGTTTCCATGGTACTTCCTTTCCTTCACGTCTCCAGATATTGTCTCCTTTTACGTAGTGCTCATTCCAAAAACGAGCGTCGGTTGTTTTTGTGGGTGGTCGAGTTTGGGTGTCCAGAGCCTTCCAACGGTTAACTTGAGTTTGGATCTCTGTATCCTGTCTTTGTTCCGTCTTGACTAGCTCATGTAGAGGTGCATCTTGGTTCTGTAGGACTAGTAGTGCATCGGGTTCGGGTGGTGCTAGTCCTGTGACCGAGGGCGGGGTCATCCGGTCCCAGTCTTGAGTCTCTGAACTGGTGTTCTCGCTGTCGGGTTGGCGTGATAACGCGTCAGGTAGATCGTTCTGTTTTCCCGGGCAGTGTTCCAGGGAAAATTGAAACTCTTGTAGCAAGAGTGCCCATCTCGTCAGCTTGGTCCGTTGGTCTTTCATCGTGTTCAGCCAGGTGAGAGCTCGGTTATCCGTGCGTAGTATGAAAGGTTTATCTTCCAGGTAATGTCTATACCTCTTGATGGCCCAGACGATAGCGAGGCACTCCTGCTCGTTGCTATGGTACCGTTGCTCTGTAGGGGTTAGCTTCGCGCTGGCATGGCTGATGATTCGTTTGCCCGCATCATCTTCTTGGTACAGTACTGCCCCTAGTCCAATCCCGCTAGCGTCAGTTTGTAGGGTAAAGGTTCGTGATGGATCGGGACGACTTAAGGGTGGTAGGTCTCTGAAGGCTTCTTTGAGTGTGTGTAGAGCGGTTTCTGTTTGGGAGTTCCACATCCACCGGGATTTGGTTCTTAGAAGTTCGGTGAGAGGTGCTGTTAGTTCCGCCATTTGGGGCACGAATTCTCGTAACCAGTTGCAGAGGCCCAGTAGTTGTCGGAGCTGTTTACGGTTTCTTGGTGTTGGGGCTTCCGTGATTGCTTTGATCGTCTGTGGTTGTGGGGCGTTTCCTTGGCTAGAAACGATATGGCCAAGGTATTCCAACTCAGTCTTGCCGAACTGGCATTTTTCCAGATTGCAGGTCAGTTGGTGGAGCTCAAATCTTTCTAAAACCTTGCTCAAGTGGTTGAGGTGCTCATCCCATGTCTTTGAGTAGATTATCACGTCGTCAAGGTAGGCGAAACAGAACTGGCCGGTGTACCCTGCTAACACTTCTTGACTCATCAGTCGCTGAAAAGTACTCGGGGCTCCCTTTAATCCGAAAGGCATAACTGTAAATTGCAAGGTTTCTCCGTTGGGCGTGGTGAAAGCAGTCAGGGGTTTGGAATCGGGGTGTAAGGGAATCTGCCAGTACCCTGATTTCATATCGAGGGTGGTAAATATTTCTGCGTCTCCCAAATCTCGAAGAGTGTCATGTACGTTGACAGCGGGGGGAGTGACATCGATAGTGGCGGTGTTCAGTTGTCGGAAATCAATGCAGAAACGGGGAGTTTTGTCCTTTTTTTCCACAATTACAATGGGTGAATTGTATTCAGAGTTTCCGGGTTCTATTATCCCCTGGGCTTTCATCTCCTGAACCTGGTCTTCAATTAGCGCGTTTTTCGCAGGGGAATAGCGGTAAGGCCGTACCATAATCCGTTGGTTGTCCTTGAGTCGAATTTGATGGTTGATGCTGCGTGTTCTTCGCAGAGGTCCCTGAGTGTTGAAAACGGCTCGGTGTTGGTCTAGTAGTCTAAGGAGTTGTTCTTGACGTTCTATTGGGGCGTGTTGTCTGATCTTGTCTTGAGGAACCGGCGGGGGATCCTCATTGAGTCTTGGCATCCAGTATAGAGTATGACGCCCCTGGTTTCCAAAAAGCACTCGGCTGTTCTCGTAGTCCAGGATTACCTTCTGTTCTGTGAACCATGGTTGTCCCAGAATAAGTGGTTCTCGGAGTTCATCGGACACCAGGAACGTGACGTTGGCTTCTAGGGTTTGCATGGTTAGCGGTAAAGTTATCTGGCCTCGGATGGTAAGGTCACTCCCAACCTTGGCCAGGTGGATTGGTGTGGGGAAAGGAAGTAAGTTCTTCAGGTTTGTAGGGGTGAGTTGTTGGTATTGGATGAAATTAGCAGTAGCTCCGGTATCTAATAGGGCTAGTAGGGGACCGTGAGGAGTTTCGCACATAACTCTTGGGAGTGGTTGGGATGTTGAGGGATTGACGCTGTTTATTACTGGTGGCGGCCCTGATTCCTGTTTACCAGAGGCGGGGCCCTGTTGTCCTCTGGCTTGGCGTTTCCCGGTCTTTCTTTCTCTAGGTGCCGTTGGTTTAGCACTGGGCAGTCACGGTGAAAATGGTACCCTGGACAGTGGTAACATTTTGGAGGTCGCGGTTCAGATGAGGTTGCTGGGATCTTGCTGGGGCGTGTAGTCACTGGCGCAGTGTTTTTAGCCAGGTCTCGTTCCACAGATACGGCCCTAGTGATAAGTTCTTCTAACTCTTGAGGGTGTGGAGCTCGAAGAAAAGGTCTCAGTCCTGGTCGGACAAGTTCGATTAACAGGGGATTATTTCTGCTGATGGGGCTGTGGGGGCCAAGCGTTGATACAGCCGTACTTTGTGCCGAAGGAATATCTCAACGGGCTCAGTCTGTGTTTGTTCCTTTCCGTATAGCTCTGCGTGGAGAGAGGCTATGGTGGTTGTACTGGCGAAGTGGTGCGTTAGTCGTTGCTTGAACTCTTCCCAAGTCGTTATATATTCGCCATATAGCTTCCACCACTGAGCGGCGGTGTCTTTAAGCTGCCGTTGGGTGGTAGGTACCCATTCTAGCGGGTCTACTCGAGCGGTCCTGAGCTGAACCTCACAGCGTTGGGTAAAAGTAGTAGGGTCTTCATGCCCTCGACCGTGAAAGTCTGGTAGAGTTGGTAGGTGGTAAGAGCTTGAGCACTGGCGTTGGTAGGTGGCAGTCAGGTGCGGCTGGTATGGTGGTGCGCTGGCAGTTGATGAGGTGGACCGTTGGCACGGCGGACATCGGAAGAATAGGCCCCTGAGGTCTCTAGGCTCATTTTTCCAGCCCAGGCACTGGTAGTGGTAGTATTGCCTACAGTCCTCGCAGACAACCTCTCGGCCATCTTCTCCAGTACAGGTTAACCCTGGGCAATACCGTACTTCCACTGGTGCTTCGGTGCAGGTGGTGCACCGGTAGGCTGGTTCATTGATGTCACGTGGCTCGTCTGCCCAGCCAATGCAAAGGTTGTGGTAGGGCTTTTGGCAGTTTGTGCAGGTTACATAATGTCGGTCCCCTCCTGGGGTACACGATGGGTTGTTACACTTTTGACTTCTAGTCATAACCATCTTGTCTACTTTGGTGAGGTAGTCTTCTTTGGTGAGGTAGTTTTTTTTTTTTTGGTGAGGTAGTCTTCTTTGGTGAGGTAGTCTTCTTTGGTGAGGTAGTCTTCTTGGGTGAGGTAGTCTTCTTTGGTGAGGTAGTTTGGGCGCCACCGGGTTTTGTTCACTCCCGGAAGTGTTGTGTGGTGTTCTGGGGTCGTGTAGTCGGTCCGTTGGACATCCGTCCCGTGTCTTGAGTTGCCCCACGTTTAGGCGCCAGAACTGTTATCCCATGTCTTGTGGTTTCGAGGGAGGTAGCTGGTTTTACTGGAACTGCAGCTTCCGACTGGCCTTTGTGATTAGGTACCGGTCTCGTGGGTCTTGTGGGTGGGGGTAAGGGAGAGAGATGGGGGAGAAAACGTAGGCGGGTTGGGGGGTGGCTAGGGGATGTAAATGATAGCCCTCAGGGTTAAAGGGGAAATTGGAGTAGGGGGAGTCGGGTGGTCGGTGAGAGGGGAAGACGAGGGGAGGCCTGAGATGACTCGGCGGCAGGGATGCTGGGAGATGTGGGCGCAGTGTGTGGGTGTTCGGGGGTCTGGTGGTTGTAGACGGGAACGTAGAGAATGGGTCCACGAGTTGAGTACTGTTTGGTCGGTGCTGTTTTCTCCAGGGTCTTCCGTCGGTGGGCTTTGCCGGCGCGGCGAGTGTAGACCATCCCGTGATGACGAGGACAAGTGGATGGGGAAGGGTGGAGAGGTAGGATAGAGTCCCGGCAACGTAAAGTCGCGGTGGGAGGTAGGATAGCGTCCCGGCAACGTTAAGTCGCGGTGGGAGGTAGGGTAGCGTCCCGGCAACGTAAAGTCGCGGTGGGAGGTAGGGTAGAGTCCCGGCAACGTAAAGTCGCGGTGGGAGGTAGGGTAGATTCCCGGCAACGTAAAGTCGCGGTGGGAGGTAGGGTAGATTGTGGTGGAATGAGAATAGCGATGACACTTGCTGCAAACGACGATTTATTGGCTCTTTCGTATGAGTGTGGTTCCCCAAGGTTGGCTCACCACTGAATCTGCTCCAGAAATCACCGTGTTATATACCCTCCACTGCTGCCTGGCCTGGTCCAATCAGAGAAGAGGGAGCTTCCCATTGGTTCGGGAAAACGAAAGTGCTATTGGCCGCCAAGCGAGCCAATAGGAAGAAGGGAGTTGATTATAGAGGTAAGAGCGTCACGGACGGCTCAGACAACATGGACTGTGGGCCGGACCGGCAGTAGGGAGGGAAGGTGAAGCGGCCGGTGCAAGTGCGAAGGAAAGAAGGCTGCCTGAACAGAGAGGCACATCAGTGTTACCTGGAGGAATGCCTCACTCTTGCAGACCTCCCGCGCCGGTCAGTACCTTGGGTTGTATGTATTTGTACTGTAACAGGACCGAGGGTGTGGTACGAGAGGTGTGCTCGTTAAGTCCGTTGTGGTGATTGTCACGACACGATCCGCGCGGAAACCAGGTGCGACGTTCCCCGGTCACGTGATCACGCGAGTGACTGGCAGTTAATTAGGACCACGGTAAAGATGCGTTATCTCAGGCATGCTTAATTTTCTAGCTTTATTTGAAAGTAAATATATGGCATTATTACATTTATTATTATTATTATTATTATTATTGGTACAGTAGCCCCATAGCTTCTTTGGTGCTGACTGACAGCTGAAAGCTGACGGCTTTGAAAAGTTACCAGACCAAATTATGTATCCCTACGCCGAACCATATGATCTGCAAAAACATGTGTTTAGCAGCTGTAACTTCTGACAGTCAAAATTTAGGTCTATACCTAAATGTTTGACTGTCAGTCAGCACCAAAGAAGCCATGGGGCTACTGTATGTAACATTAAGGACGTTGCTTACCTGTGACGTCACGGCAGGTCAAAGAGTTTCTCATATTAATGAATTTAAGTTTTATTCAGCAAGTTTTAAATATACAACTTTAAAACAAAACAATACATTTTTAAATTATTCTAAAAATAGTCCCACATTGTCATCAAATTATTATTATTTTTATTCTAAATTGGTTTTTTTGTAGATTTTTTTTCAGATCTACAAATTTGTTTATTTGGCTTGGTCGTAAAAATGGCCTGTAGGTAATTTTTAAAAGCAGGTTAATGTTTTCACGGCGCAAATAGTACTATGATTGTGTAAGCTCGTCAGCGGAAGAGAGGAAGTGTTATTAGTAGGCTATACAAACAAGTGTTCTCACATTTTGAACTCACTTGCGTCCTTATCTTTCTATTTCTTACAGTGGGTCTGTTTTGATGGTGGTTGGGAGTTCATATCCCAGTTGGGAGTACTGGGTAATATCTACTTCGCGCACTAAGACTTGATGCACGTTAAAAAAAAGACTTGTTCAAATAAATTTAGTGTGGACATTTTTTCCCTTAATTTTGTTTGTGCATTTAAGTGCATAGTTCTTCTATAAGTTGTTTCGGTTTCGTACCATCATTTTCACGACACAGCCAAGAAGGGATTGTGATGATGTAACATTCTCACTGTCATTCTTGGCAAGCTATGTTTCGTCGGGCTACTCCTGATTGTACAACTGCAGGTACGTCATGAGGCGGAACCGTTTCCACAAAAGAAAAGTTAAAACTTACGAAGCTACCTCAGCTAGCGCAGTGATGTAAACTAGTTATCGCGGAAACTGGCAGGTTCGGTAGTTCGAACAATTGGCACACCTTACTGCTGCCAAAAGTCTAGGTTTGACGCAGGTTTACTTAGGCCACACTCAGGATGGTTTTTTCATCAAGTAACTTAACCATCTTCTTTCTAATATATTGCAATCCCATGTTTTTCGTAAAATGCACAATTTTCTTAGTGTGTCCTTAGATTTAATACTACGCTACGTTAAACCTGAAAGGTAGCAAACTTATATTGCAGGGTTACACTGTGGCATAGTTTACAGGATAGGACCATAGTGTAGGCCTTCAAGGTAAAACTGCCAACTTTCAGGGTAAACGGTGTGTACATATTTTATTTTTAAAGATATCAAACCCGAAGCATTGGTCAAGTGGCTTAAGGCGTTAGACTCGTACTATACAAGGTCGCCGTTGATAGTTTTTTTTTTCAAAGATATTACATCAGGATAGGATGCCTCACATTCATGGCAATGTTCTTGTATAGTTTGTCCAAGCTATGGCAGCGTTTGAGGGGGTGAGGACGTGCTGGATGCCGCGGTGATGACACTTTTACAGCCGGTAATAATTGGATGTATGCGGTACTTTGCCGTTCTTTTTCTCCGGAGGAGCTCTGACTGCTAGTCGCGTCTGATTCCACTAACTGCACTTGTCTCTCGACCCATGTGGCGAATTGTAATCCTTTATTCTCGTGGTTTACATCTTACCACCCGCCAAATATTTATTAAAGGTGAGTAGAAACAATCAAGGTAGAATTTGATGATTAATATGTACCTGCATTTGCATGAAGGGAGAGAGTGAAACCATTTTGGCAAAATACTTTCTAAAACCCAATTGGGCGATTCCACTTCCACATGCCTTCACTTCTTAAATTTCAATGTTTAGAATGCAAAGCGGTAGCGTGTAGACTGCGCAGTCTTCAAACGTTGCTTTTGAGGATCGGCGAGGAACGTTTTCACATTCCCAAAAAAAAAAAAAAATAATCCAATATATAATCTATATCATTTTGTAAAAGGTGCAAATCGAAGTTGGGATTTTTTTAAGCTTAATATTTAAGACAAACACTTTTTACAATATCATAAAAGCTATATTTTCTTCAAACATATATTATTTTATGGTTACTCATTGTGATAGATCTAAAATCCTTTTCTTGTAGTACCAAAAGTAGAATAAAGATTCAACCTGAACAGTACTCATAAACAAAATTTTAAATTATTAAAATTCATCAACAAAACTATTATTTCAAATAAAAATATTAAACTAATCCTTAATAGTTTCTTTCCACCCTACCACCAGTCTCCACGTTACCTAACCCCTTTCCCACCGTGGATCATCTTCTGTGACCGGCACTGCCTCCTTGGCCCTGTCGAGTGCAAGTCTAAAATCTATTTTGTGGGATGGTGGGAGGGAGGGTAAAGGCGTGGCGTGGCTTCACAACCGACCAAAGTATCCTTCCGCACCAACAAGAACAGATGGATCGCGGAAACAGTAGGCGACGCCAGCTACTGGACAGGTCTTGCGGGAAAATACTACGTTTGAAAATATTAGTTTTCTCGAGAAAGAGTAAAATTTTTATATTAATATTTCCAAAACCCCTTTTAAGATTGAGATGTTCTGATATTTTACTGGGTCCCTACGTTGTGCGCCAATTATGATGTTCTGGAATATTACTGCACCGCGATGGACGCCAATTGAAGTGTTCTGGTTCGACACGTTGAGCGTCGATTGAAGTTACACCGTTTAATTAGCTGGTAATTGCCCCGTGGTCGAGCACTAATTAAATCGGTCCGGGTTTTTGATGTTGTGAGTTAATTGGTATTTATAGCCCCGTGATCGAGCGCCAATTAAAGAGTTATAATTAATAAACACTTATTATTTTGACATGTTTTTTATTTCTGAATCTCTGTTTATTTAATGAGAAAATAGATCATGTCGTTGAAATATATACGCGGCCTATTGTATGAGCGCGGACAGGTGTTGTTGGACGCCAAGTGCCCAAGTGAGTTCTGTCAGTTCTGGACACCAACTGCTCTTACATTGCACCATCCTTCGTATATATCCATTGCTCATGGAAGCTTCGAGAAGGTTTAGTTTAGAAAAACAAAATACAAGACAAAAACATCTCTGTGTCACTGGAGGTTCTAGAGCCGGAAAATGACTCAAGTTACATTTAAAAATCTCTATTCGAACCTTCGAGAAGAAGAAGTTATTATTTGAAATATTATATGGTCAAAATGTTTGACTAATGTCACGTGCGTGACGTCACTGATCAGTGGCTTTTGCCTTCTTAGAAGAAGAAGTGCTTTAAGCGCCATTTAATATACTACATAATTTAAATAAAATTAAATACGTTTATAAAATTAGGACGATATTATTGTTAATGCTTTCACATACTTTTCAGGGGCAAACAATTACATTACAAGATAATCTATCGATGTTTATTGGTTCTTTAAAGAAAGATTTTTTGTCATGAAGCCGGCAGTTTTCTATTGAAAATTTTCAATTTTTATCGATATTTGAAATATATGTTAAAATTATACAGGAGGTGTGTACAAAAAACTATAACTTAATCAACATGCTTCTATTCTTGAACAAACTGTTTCCGAAAAGAAAATTGCAAAACAATAAAAATTCTTGAAGAAACCGTTTGTTGTCTAAAGTTATGTTGAGTTATCGATGGTTAATACCCTAGAATTTAATTATAAAAAGTCTATAAAAATATATAGTTGGACTCGCCCTGTTTATGTAATAAGATGCAAACCAAACACAAGTGGAAACAAGTTGACCTTCAGACAAGTCACACAGACAAGTCTGTTGAAAGATAGACGGCTGACTAGTTTAAACGAATGTATGAGACGAAATTATATTGATATATTTTAAATATGAATAAAACCCAAAAGGTTTTCTGAACCATCGTTTGTGTGTGAAATGGAGAAAATAACTTTGGTTTTGGATAAAGCTAGCTACAGTCCTGTTTAGGTTGGGGGGGGGGGGGGGGGTGTTACCGTTTGGATAGCTATGAACGTTTCTAAAACCATTTTCATGTGTGTACACGTTAAGTTGTGGGATCTTCAAATTAAAATGTTATCAAGGATAACGGCAAAAAAATATAAAAGGTAAAAGATCCCTATATTGGGCCATCTAACAAAATATATTTAAATCTGGCAAAATTGTAAAATTACCTAGGAATTAAACTTGTCAGTATATTTATACATTATTAACTAACCTATCTACTACCTTTTTTAATCAATTCAACGACTTTGTTTGTTAGTTTAAAAAAAATACAAGCTTCAATATAACAATCTCCCAATTTAGGAACTGGGCCCCTAAATTGAACCCCCTATTCCATATATTGAACTGCCATATAAAATAATAGTATATACTAAACTGGTAACAATATTAGTTTTACACATTTTTCAGCCATACTACATAATATTATATGTTTAAAGTATACTCAGCATAAATTATTAAATGTAAGTGAAAAAGAATTTGGCGATACAAATATTTTATAAAATAGGTCACTAGATCATGTCCATCATATCTGATGTACCACAAATGTCACAATACCAACTATCACGTGTAATTACTAGATTAGTGAAAAGTAAGTTTCTTGCTTTGTGTTTTAGCAGAAGCCATCGTGAAGTTTGATTTAAACTTTCTTCAAATCATCCTTGTAGAGACTGATGTTATAATGTTGACTGAAATGGCTGCCCTCCTTTTATTTCTAGTTATTACTGGAATGGGGGACATTTCTTTAACTAAGACAACAGGTCTGTAAACCAGGATCTTGAACAGGAGTCAGACACGTGGTAGAAGTTGATGGTTTCGAATTTGTAGATACTCTTTCAAGTCTAGTGCTGGCTAGAAAATCATGTGTATTTTCTGGTGGGCTTAAGATGATCAATGGTCCTGGAGCAAAGTCGGATTCTTGCAAGACATCTCTATCAAGTGGCTAAATTCATTCATATTTTAGAAAATCCACTAATTCCATTTGCTACTGTGGCCGCTTTCCCATAGGCTTCACTCAGTTGGGTTGAAACTTGGAATTGGCTTATATTTTGTGACGGGTTCGTCCAATGCAATTTTTCTACTTCTTGATTATAATAAATAAACAATGGTCTGAAGAATGATGCATCACATTGTTGCAAACTATGTGTTGTATTAGTTGGTAAAGCGAGCACGATGATGCTGTTTTCCCGAGCTAGGGTTATCGCTTTCAGGTTTTTTGTATGAGTGTAATGACCATCAAGAATCAACAAAAACTTTTCTTTTATATTTGGTTTCACTATTGCTATAAAATGCTGAAGCCTTATAACAAACAATTCACTCGTGATCCAGCCACTTTCAGAGCATGAGAAAAGAATTCCAGGAGGGGCGCATATCATGAGCTCATCTTTAAAACGCGATCGCATAAAAATCAACATGGGTGGCACAAACATACCTGAATCACTCATACAGCACGCGCATGTAGTGTTAGTGCCCCTTTTTCCTATTGTTATCGATCCTACTTGATGCTTACCTTTTTTTACTAGAATTTTCTTTGGTTTTTTAACTGTGGATAGACCTATTTCGTCGACATAAAATATTTGGGTTGATGCTATCTTATTTATTTCAATAATTTTAATGAGAGTATCAAAAAGTTCAATCACTTTTTTCCCCTTGAAAACCCAAATGCCCTAGCTGAGGATGTAGTCTCTGGCTAACGCAGCGAAATTCAGGATGGTGATCCATGAAACAATAATCCCATTTTTTTCTCCAGCATTACCATTTTAAAATCTGTGTGGTATTGAATTAGCTCCAGCCACATAATAGGTTAACTTTTGTAAATCAGCCCGTGTACATCCAAATAGATGAGATTCAAGAAGTAAAATGTGATCAACTATTTATCTTTCTAACTCTGGAGGTATATCTGTTGGAACGCCCAAATTTTTGTTAAAACTCTTTTAGCATTGATGTTTTTACCATCAAGCCGCCTCTTCGGTGTTGCGTTAGGTAAGTTATAAAACCTACCACTTCATTTTAGCCTGCATCCCCATTTCGGTAAGCAGCTAAAGCTCTTTCCATGTCGTCTCCCCACGCACCATACTTGCGTTTCTTTGCCATTCTATAAATTAACAAAAAATACAGTATCCAAATTATTACGCTCAAACTATGCAATGTGTTATATGAAAATTACTAGAGCTATTTAATTAATTTTGTGTAAGAATTTACCGCTGGAAAGTGACCAGGAAACTGCTATGAGCCCGGATGAGATTTAGCACTGCCTTTCCTAGTCAAACTGCTTCATTAACCGTGTGGTCAATCCCGCTTGTATCACTATTGCTCATTATAATGTATAGCCAATCAGGGATTGTCATCTTGGCTAGTTTCCGCGCTAACTATAGCTAATTCATCACTGGAGAAATAAAATTATATATATCTGCTGGAGCAGATTTTAGCTTGTTTTTAAAGTTTGGCTTAGAGGATCTTTTTGTATCTATAAAAATGTATGTTTTAATTGCCCATTATTTCTAAGCCACTAAAAAAATATCATAAATACCACTTGTGATTTACACAAGCGATAAAAATGTAAACGATAGATATCAAATCATATGTTTAATTTATGATATAATAAACGTATTGCTTTTACTGAAAAAAAATTACTTCTAAAGCCTTAAGCAAATATTCTTACTGTAAAAACTAAGACCTTGTGTCAAAACTGTGAATACTTTACCATAGCTGTTGGCCACCTTTCTCTTGGTCATGCTTTTCTTAATTTTCGTCTATACTTAAGTTTGGAGTAACTACCCCCCTCCCCCATGCCACCTCTATGTTCTTGTATTGTATTGTAGTTTGTAAACAATACATGAGGGGACAGATATTTAATAGTAAAAACCAATATAGTTAGACTATTGTGCTAGAAAAGAAAAATATGAAGTCCAAAAATACAAAAGAAAAAGAGCCTCACATTCTAGTGGGCAAACAAACATCTCTCTACAATATATTGACCAACAAAAGAAGCGAAAAAGGACGTAAAAAAACAATGCTTGAAGGATAAAACACGAGCTACAAATAATAAACAAGTAATAGAAAAACTAACTAAAGGAAGGTTAAATGAGAGAAAAATAAAATATAAAATAGCTCATACGTTGATAGCTTAAGACAGAACATGGATGAAATCGGAAATAGACATAACAGAAAAAAAAGAATTATTACACGGATTTTGGTAGAAATTGACATTTGATAGTCCTCACCAGAATTCTACTATAAAATAGGATTTTTATAAGAAAAACATACTATTCATATGTTCATTCCTACAAATTATATCTATTTGTAAATGCAAATACATTGTCGGCAATTTTTCTGCTGATTTTTTCACATTGTGGCGGGTAGTCAATCCTAGACATTGCTAAGTTTTTAAATTTTTACGTTTAATACATAATTAGTTAAAAACTTATTTTAAAGGAAAGGCTTGAAAGGGGTGGCTAAATGAAATTCAACCACGCTGAAAATATCATCCGACCGTTTATCGAATCCCGATCTTTCCTTCATCGTCGACTAAGTGCATTGAGAGTCCTAACATCTTAAATCATGCGTCCATTAGTTTTGGGCTTTTGTGTAGTTTTTACATATTTGGATAAACGGGGTAGTGGAAAGATACTTAAAAATAACATGTTTTTGGAGAATTAACTTCTCTGTATTATTAAAATATGATTAATGCGCGTGTATTGTTCGTGAAATCGAACTTTAAACTTCCAATGTTGTTTAAAAGGGATTTTTTTTTCCATTGCGTCTTACTACCCGTTCAGGTTATACTATTCTTTTATTTATGAAACTTCTAGAACATAGATTTTTTTTCATAACAAAAATTAATAAAATTTGAAAGAGGTCTCTGATTTTTCGTTGCTGATTATCCCATTTTGTTGTTGTTTGTACTTAAGTCGATTGACTCTTTCATTTGGCCTGGAAATGCAAAGTTATCTTTAAGACCTTTATTTGTTTTGCAATTTATTTTCGAAAACAGTTTGTTCAATAATAGAAGCATGTTGATTAGCTTATATTTTTTAAATACACACCTCCTCTATAATTTTAACAGTGATCAAATATCGATAAAATTGACATTTTTTCTATAGAAAACTGCTGGATGTATAACAAAAAATAAGAAACTGTAACAATTAATAAATATCTATACATTATCTTAGAAGGGTGTTGAAATATTAACATAAAAATGTCATCCGTTCTAGAGAAACGGATCTTTCCAAACGTATGATTTTTCCGTAAGTTGGGTGACCTGGTGGTCTAGGGTAAGGTGTCAGACTTCTATGCTGGCGGCCGGGTTCAATCCTCGGTCCAGGCAAAGATTTATCTGATTACCAAACCCTTCCTTCACCTCTGACAAGACATCTTGTGAATGTGGGGAATGCCAGGCCGCCACCGTGGTTCGGATTCCACGTTAAACTGTAGGTCCTTCATTTCATCTCACAATCACCCTACCATTACACATTAGCGTAAGTGCGTATAACCCGAACGGGTAGTAAGACGCGGTGCTAATAATAATTTTTCCGTAAAACCTGTCTGGTAGCTGGCCATCTACGGTTTCCGTAATCCATCTGTTCTTATTGGCGCGGAAGGATACTTTGGTCGGTTAGGAAGTCACGCCACGTCTTTCACCCTCCCACCCACCATCCCACAAAATAGGTTTTAGACTTTCACTCGACAGGACCAAGGGCCTTAATTTATGTAAGATCTGTCAAATAGCCTCGATTTGAATTGGGGGAGATTCTCTGTTGTCATCGTAAAGTCTAAGCTTAGAGTTTATTTTTGGCTCCGCTTGAGAGTAGTATTGTCCCCGTTTATTCATTAAACCATTCGGTGAAACATAAAGAAAAAGGAAAACATGGTATACACTCTGTTTACACTTAAAGGAAGCAGTTATACCTTGACTGATCACCCGCATCAGTGGTAGCAAATTTTCTAACGTATCACTCACATATTAGACCTGTTTTCCGCTGAAAGGGAGATTGAGAGTTGAACCCGGTCTGGTGTACTGGGAGTGTCTTTAACCTAGTGTATTTACCCTTTCTCCACGCAAATACGGGTACATTTCCTCTTAAATATCTTTCTCGTTCCACTAGCGTAATTATTATGTGCCTTTAACACGAACGTGTACTATACCGCGGTGTAGGAAAATATCCTTATAATGTATTCCATAGTAGAAACAATCTAGTTAAGTTCACTACCTTTCAGGGTGAACGGAATACACATTTCGGCTTCACGATTAAATTAGCTTGGAGGACGAGCACGTCTTGTTTTACCATTACATTCTTGTTCAAATAATTGTATGTATTACACATTTAAAGTTGTACACCTTTACGTTCTTTATTTTTCTATAACGTTGAACGTGACATTATGTTTGAAAAGGTTTTGGGAGTTTTCAGTAAGTACAGTCCAAATTTCATAGGTAGAACCTTATGTGACACACAAGTTACTAGATATTTTTTCACGTATTCATACATAAAGTCATTTTGATAGTTATTATCATTACATATAAAATAACACTATGGTAAAATGTTAATAATATGAACTGTAAAAAAAAAAAGTTTGTATTTTCTAAAAGTTTATTCATGCCAAACCCCTTGCTTAACCATAATTTTCTAAATATAGTGTTACCAGACGACTTACAAACTAGCCTTACTAAATACATTATAAATTAACGCCAACCGTCAAATCCTGAATTTAATATCCAGGAGTTGGATCCATACAGAAATACAAACTCATGCTAAGCATCAACCGCAAGGTTTGAATCCGAATTTTCGAGACTAATAGTTGACTTATCTAATCACTCTGGCATGAAGATGGGTATTCTGTTGGTGTCTCATATGTGACTAGTTACACTATATTAACTATTTATATTTCATGACTCACCGGCACGATACACGAATCATCAACATAAACGTTAGTAGAGAGTAATCGCAAAATCGTGCCATTTTCAAAATCTCTTCAATTTGTGGCTCCCAAATGATTGAAAGAGAAACTCTTGTTTTTTATTCAGTTATTTTAACTTGAGTATTCTGAACTAACCTATCAACATGTAATGGATCTTGATTCTTCATCTCTTTATTAATTAAAATTAATCTTGACGTAATATTCAGTTTCTTATTTTATAGTTTAATATTTTTATTCATCTTTAGTGAAGACGACCATATTTCGCTTTTGTTGGCACGTGTCGAGGTCATATTCATTTCCTGGTTGAACATTATGAAACAGGGGCATTTAGACTCCACCCCTTTATGTATTTGCCGGCTTTCTTAAAATCTCTGGTTGGTGGAAGAATAGGAAATATAGTTGATTTTGAGTTCAGGCTCAAGAATCTACGTGACCTACCCAAGCAAGTTCATAATAACTCAAGTGGCTTCGTAACTGAACTTACTTGCGTCCATTTGTTGAGGAAACTGGACGTGTGCATATTACTTGAAGCTGTAACTTAGTAGTAATTGATTGTTATATCATTTTCTACGAGATCTTAATGGTTTTATTTTCATGACACAATAAAAAATAGTATATTTTCATTGGCTTTATATTTCTTTACTAACATAATTATGATTTCGTAAATGAATCAATTGTCGCCCTTCCGCGCGAATACTTCTTTATTTTTCGGAGCGTAATAAACAGTTTACAAATCTAACTTAATTTATAAACAGTTGCTGCGGTGATCGATTGGTTTAAAATATGTCAGTATTGCAATAAACTCGAATGTCGATTACGTGGAGATCGGGGCTTGAATCCCGGTCGAGTGTACTGAGAGTGGGTTTCCTTAAATATTTGTCCACTCATCCACGAATATTCGGATACACTTAACCTTCCTTATCCTTTATACCTTTGCCTAACTAGTTTATACGGGTGTAACCCTAGCGGATAGTGAGACGTGTCCACAAAAAATTTTTAATAAAGGACTTATAAAACACCCAATTTCACCAAAAATAGTCTACTTTTTCGGTTATGCCGTGAATAGACTTCTTGATTTTAAGCTCATTAGGCAGATGTGCTACCATCCGAGCTTAGGTGTCATAGGCGATGAAAATCAAGCAATCATTTTATTTGAAGAGACAATCGAAAATAAAGTTGTTTAAAATAATATTAGGTTTTTTTTAATGTAGATAATCACAAAATTCCCATGTACAGTTCGAACGCTATAAAATTTCAACAAGTTGCTCAGTCTACTAAATGGATATATGCACACAAAATATGTTTTCCGTTCCTGTCAATGTTGACAACTGAAAGATAAAGGTAGTGAACGCTGGCCAGTTTTATCTACTTTATATGTATTTACTGTGAAAGGTTTTTCATATGCTGACTATCTATCATTTGTAAAATGTCAGTTTTAGGAAGCCATCTTAGAGTGATTTTTATTCAAATTAAATGCCATAACAATGCAAAATAATCCGCTCTTAAGTTTGCTCTGATATATAACTGTCACGTCAAATTATGAAGGGTAAAACAATATATATTCCGTTGCGTTAAAATTCTCTCTCTAATGGGTCGAGACAATCATTCCTTTTGAAATATGAAACTCATCGCGAATACATTTAGTATGCTGTCACGACTTAAGCACTTAAATTTTCAGAACGGTGGCATACATGTTAAACGATGTCATGGTGGTTTGGGAGGGTAAGGGAGAGCGGCCCCCTTACTCTACCCCCTCCCCCCACTTCTTCTCCTTCAATAGCGCTTGTCTGTGCGAGCGGCACGCGCGACATTTTAACTGTCAACAATCAAGTGAAAGCGGCATTATAATTAGTTTAGTTGTATGTTGCGATTTTCACCACTCCACTTAGTACGTTTTTATATTTGTTTTCGTTCAAACATCACAAACAACATTCACATGGTCCTATTTTTAAAACCAACAGTTCTCACTTTTTTCATCTAGCTTTCATTGGTATATTTGTTTTTTTATCAGTAGTGTAATCACTTAGTAAACAAACTCAAAAGATATACTCGTTTTGCCTATTGAAAGTAGGCCTATGTGAAAGGTAAAAAATAAATTAAAAAAAAACAGTTCTAGATAAAACCAAAAGTATCGCTATTTATGTTGTCCTTTTTATATATAACTAGGATTAATACAAAACTGGTGACCTGGTGGTCTAGGGGTAAGGTGTCAGACTTCTGTGCTGGTGGTCCGGGGTTCAATCCTCGGTCCCGGCACAGATTTATCTGATTACCAAACCCTTCCTTCACCTCTGACAAGACATCTTGTGAATGTGGGGAGTGCCAGGCCTCCACCGTGGTTCGGATTCCACGTTAAACTGTAGGTCCTTCATTTCATCTCGCAATCACCCTATCATTACACATTAGCGTAAGTGCGTATAACCCGAACGGGTAGTAAGACGCGGTGCTAATAATAATACAAAACTCTTCGACTAGAGTAGCTATATTTATTTAAAACTCTTTTATCATGTAGAAATTTTATTGAGATCCGAATAACAAGTTTTTCTAAAGAATTGAATGGAAAATAATGTTTACCCAAGAAAATGGAGCTCAATCGACTGTAAACATTATGAAACGAATTTAAAACCCGACAAGAAATGACATTTTGGTGTGAATCAATTGAAAAGTATAAAGTTAAAAATAATCTTTGACGTAAAATCACCTAACAACTTGAATTTAAAAAAAAATCCATTTAAATCTACAACCATTATAAAACAACTGGAATGCCAATAATACATTTGAAAAATTGTTCTAGTGTGATATTATATGAAACTAATACTAATTTATTGCGGTCATTTCTTTCCATTTTTAGACTGTAAAGTGTACATGTCAACGGATTGCACGGAGCAAACTTTAACAATAATTTTTAACATTAAGGTGGTAGTATAGGGAACGTGAGTTAAGGGCATTAGTTTTATGTGTAAACATTTTTCTGGTTTAAAAAAAAATCTCACAGAGAAACAGTTAATTTGTCTTTACAGTTCCTTAATATATGTAAAGGTTATCCTGGGATTTAATGATTACTTTTATCTTTGTTAAAAAAGTTTCTCATCTAATGCCACTATGCTCATGACAGATACTCATCTGTTGATATCACCCACCATATGAGGAAAATTAAACTCTATGTTTCTACTGTAGCAATATTTTATTTATTTTAGCCAAAAAAAAAGGTATCGCTATAAAAGCTGTAAAAACACTTACATTTTCTCTTTACATTTACACGTTAAGATTAAGTTCAATAGAATCATATTGTATAAATTTTAGCAGTTGGACTCAATTTATTGACGGCAAGAATGCATCAAGTGAGAATAGAATACACCAAGAGATACGATCCTCTAACGTAGTGTTAGGGGATTGCAATACATGGGCTAGTATCATATTAACATGAGTTGATCTTGATTGAGATTTTCCTACACCTTAGTTCAGTCATTAACACGTCTGCCTACTAAGCTTAGTGAGGGTCCCGATTTAGAGTCCGGGCATGGCCAAAAAAAATGTATAGTTGCTAAAATGGGGGTATCCTCTTTCACAGTGATGAATTGATTGCAAAGACACTGTCTAAGTCGTTCTGATACAATCAATTTCGAAAATTGCATGTTAAATACACTTCATAAGACAAACTATTGTCGCCGAGCCACCGCTACGGGTGTGTGAGTTGGCCACAAAGTTAAGTCCAATTTTCATAGGAAGAATATTGATGGCTTGAGAAAGTCACTAGATCTCGAATCATGGGTTATGCAACTATTCGTTTTAATAGAAAATATCAATACCTAAAAAGTAACACTTTTTTTAAAGGTAAAATGTTATCAATGTTGACAGCCAAAAAAGTATGTATTTGCTAAAAAGGCTCATCTGATAAATTTGGGCTGTGTTAGTAGAATGTAGAGTGGCAGAGGAATGAATCACCGGGTGGTGTGGTTAAGAAGAACTCGACCAATATTACTGTTTCGCACGTGTTTCCACTAACACAGTTGGCTAAAGAGTTCACTCTCTCTGTTTCATCGTTATCAAAATATTCCACATCCAACGATATATTGTTTCCTAGATTCAGTTGTTAGAAGGTAGTTCTTACATCAAAGAAACTCTTATTCGACCGTAGTAGAGATAGTTTGTTTGGCTCCTTTTACACAAATAACTGAGTCCCTTAAGGCTTCCCGAGCTCAGCCTCTCTCGACATTTAGTGGAGTTTCATTTGTTTTTGATATAAATCAACTTCTAAATCTTTCTAGCGACCATTGAAAAAAACAAACTAAAGTGTCGATATAATTCCAAAATTCCCGTATCCTTGCATTACTAAGCCTAGCCAGATTTGAGACTTGTCGCTTTCTTCCGGTGATAATAGAGTTAACCTTGACGCGTGGCGTCCTAGCGTTATAACCTTAGAGGCGAAACTTTCTGACCAACAGTCCAATTTCCATAACCTTATTTTTATCTGACGGCTGGAAAAGTTACTACACCTATTTTCACATGTTCATACGTCAAGTCAAATTATCTCTCACTTTTGTTTTATCAATACCTGTAAGATTACACTAATAATATAGTAAAATGATATAATTATTAACTATAGTAAATATATCTGTATTTTCCAAAAAGCTCTTCCAATGAAAATTGAACTGTACGAGTCAGTATAGCTAGCATTTTCTTGCGCGGAAGGAAATGTCTTCGAGCGATCCTTGTCCAGCATTCCTCTGCGAGCACAGTGCGGTTTACGAGGTATGTCGGTTCGGGCAAGGAATTTCTGCAATAAATGGCAAAAGATAAAAAAAACTGGGCGCCGGCTTGCTTTGGGGTGTCAGGCACTTGTGGATTTCGAGATTACCATTTAAATCCCTTATCATCATAGATTTTTTTTTTATATCCTGTCTTCTTGAATAGCTACCCTTCCCCCTCATTCCACCCACCATGGGTAGTTTCCACATATATTTTATTTTATTTTTGCGGAAAAAATTAATAACACTTTACTATTTTTACTGATAGTATATATATTAAAAGTTACTGCAGATTATATGACTTGACATATGATTACCTAAACGTACATTTAGTTCATTTTATTGACCTGTCAGATAAGAAAATCGGTAATTACTCATCTTCTCTATTAACATATACTAAAGAGAGTAGGAAGTGCACCCGCATTTCTGTGAAATAAAAGTGGGAAATCGTTTAGGAGGGGGGAGGGGAAACACCGTGGTTCATTTTATCAGAACTCAGACCTTCAAATCATCGAACAACCAGATAAGTTTAAGATGAGGATTAGCGTCTTTGTCTTCGTGCCCATCGGCGTGGGTCACTATTTTTTGGACGTCATTTATTCAATATGGCTTCAAAAATCTTTATAATCTCGTCTAATGCGTTGAACGCGTTTTACTCGTCGAGTTTTTTTTATTTAATTCTTTATTGCATCCTTTTAATTAATTCACTTCACTCGCTACCCTATAGTTCCTCACCTTTCCCCAAGTATGTCAATTAATTTAAAGAAATTGAAAGTAAAGTTAAGATATGACAAGATAAAAAAACTGATGGCGAGTATTTCATGTTTTTTTTCCCCCTGTCAGTTACGATGTTAGTTTTTATTCATCGTTATCTTAGCTGGTAAACTCGAGATGCCCTGCTACTATCTAGAACAAGGGGTTGGGGGTGGAAACTGTAAGTTTATATTGATCTTCCAGAGGCTCTAAACCAAATGGACATTTCATCAAAAGAGACGCCCGACATCCTTTTGTTTCTTCAAACATGACGCTTCTTGTCCTTTGAGGTACCCAAAATCCCGCCTCGTTGGCGTAGTTAACTAACGCGCTAGCCGTGTTGAGCTAGTTTGCCGAGGAGGGGAGATCGAGGTTCAAATCTCGGTCGGGTGAACGGGAGGGGGTTTCCTAAATGTTTTTCACTCTCCCTCCACGCAAATGTGGGTTCACTTTCTCCCAATTCAACCTTCCCAATTCCTAATCCATTAACGTAATAAGTACTTAAGCATATAATCCCGAACGCTTAGTAAGACGCGGTGCTAAATAATAAAAATGACAGTATCCAAAAAAATAGTCTTGTTACAGAAACGATAGATACAACTTCCCCATTAAAATTTTTTTAAGGTATATTTTTCTTTGTTAGATTTTCTAGTTCCATTGATGGACTACTCAACAGTAAAATTAAACTTTTCTTAGGTTGATTTTCAAATACTTACAATATTTTTTTAAAGTTTTTGCTATGAACATGTTATTGCACTTAATATTAGTTGCAGAAAAAAGCCATATTTTCTCTACGTCTTTTATTTAAAGTTTTTTTATCGAATTTTTCTATTGTGCACTTTATTCCACTAAAGTATAGATATTACGAATGTACCGTAACATTTATTCATTACATGACATTGGGTATCTTTGCGCTAAACTTAACCTAGTCCTGCGCTTACTACATGTAGTCATGTAGATTGCTTATTTTTTTGGCACAGTGATGCTCTTCTGTTTTAAAAATTGTAGGGCTATGTTTTATTGCACCGGTGGGTTTATGAGTGATTATTATTACTATCATCCAAATGATTTCCTGTTAGGCCGAAAAACATTTCATTGGTGATATGTGGCTTTCCCCTTTAACAGCAATGAATTAACGACAGGGGAAAGGAATTTGTCTGTTCTAGATTTAAGTTTTTTTTATAAAGTCTTAAGCTAATTTAATTAGTCACAAAGTGCACGTAACTACATAAAATAAAAAACTATTTTATTTAAAACATGTTGATATAAATTTATATTTGTATGGTGTTTTTTTCTAAGGTATTCCAACCTAATTTATTGTTGGGAGAAGTTTAACTGTCGTCGTTTTTCATTAATCATCCGTGGCTTCTGTGATTATTTTATGTTGAGTGATGTGTGGGTAAAGTTTTGCTAAACGGTGTTTCCTATTAGGTGTCAGGGTTCTTGATTAACTGACTTCTTTAATAGGGTTATTGGTCGACATGTTTCAATCAGAGTAACGATCGCACGGTACTTGCATTTTAAAATAGGACGAGAGTTCATAAATATTGTTGAATGGCATTAATTCACGTTGATGGTTGACTATGAAATTACGCGATGGTCGTTTTAACGGAGCTTATAATCACTGGCAGTCTTTTAACTGCGTCATATTATTATTATCAATAATAATATGCGATTACTACTCTGAATTATGTATGCAGAGATAATAAACAGAACAGATAATGTACTAGCTTCTTTTAGTTGTTTTTCTGTAATTTTTTTCTGGTTTAAATTATATTATTATGGATTAAGAATAGGTTTTTAAATCTATTTTGTTTTGCTTGGTTGTATTATAATAGTGGAAAACCTTCACTTTGTTTCTGTTCTAATCGTACCAAATTCGATAAAAATCTGTTTTTTTGAGCTTTAAATAGAGAATGAGACGATTAGAACTAGAGTAACAGGCATGTCCTTAAATAGTGCTTTAAATGGTCCTTCAATAATCAAGAGGCAGATGTTTTTGCTGGGCTGAATTTATATTTCACAACAATTTGCCGTGGTTTTGGACGTTCATTGGAAGGTTGAAATCACTATTTAAAACTGTGATATGCTCACCCCCAGGGGTACGTGAAGGATTTGAGGTGGTATTCACTTATCCTGGATTTTTTTTTTACATCGTTTTACTTTCTTCTGCCAACATCCCAACATCTTTCGCTATACGATTCATCTACTCCATTCTTGGTCTCTCTCTTTAATTTCTCCATTTCACATCTCATTCTATAAATATCCTCGTCAAACTGTCATGTCTCACTATATGGCCTACCATGTTAACTCTTCATTTGCTTTTCTTAGCATTTCTGCGTTTGATATCATCTCCATCCATGATCTCTTCAACATTCTTCTGAAGCACCACATTGTAAATGCTTATAATGGTTTCCTTCCAGTTGCCTCAGTGGTTCGTGTTTCACATCCATAAAGCGAAACTCTCCAAACATACTCCTTAAGAACTCTTTCCTAATTTCCAGATTTACGCTAGTCTAGGTTAGTAATGTCTTCTTGCTATGAAAAGCTTTCTTAACCTGCGCTATTACACTTGTATCTTTCTCGCTTCTGTTATCTTTGTTTATTTTACTTTCTAGATTCCAGAACTCTATTACTTGATGTAGCCTTAGTTCAAGTTCTGTATTCATTTGATTGATTTTATTCTTTACTACACATCATGACTTTGTTTTATTTTTGTTTATCCTCATTATGTACAATTTTCAGTATTTCATCCATTCTTTCAGTAGCTCTTGAAGACCTTCATCACTTTAACCCTAAACAGCAATGTAATATACTTAACCATAAAATATGTGTTTAACTGTGTATAATATGTCTGGTAAACAAATCACCACATATTTTGACGGGATGTAGTTGGCTTTTATGAGCTTTTACTTCCCTCTGTCACGGCTTTGTTTAACTTGTCATTATACTTTATCTTATTTTTTTTCTAGTTTCGAACGACCGTTTATGCTTTACAAGATAGCAATTATTTTTATTTTAATGAAAAGTTGGAAAGAGTACATTGGTTTGGCCATGGTCAAAAAGGGGGCGCATGACTGGTGAAATTTTAGAAAACGTTGCTCCGAAATCTAAACTATTTCGGTATTACGTAACTCCATATTTTTGTAAGGCTTAGACACATTTAAGATCAACTTTGTAAATGCGTTTGTCTTTAATTTTTTTAGAGTTCTCACGGTTGTCGGTTGAAGTACTTATAACATTTTATGGTGATGTAGTGCTTAACATTGTCACCGGTGACCAAGTGGTCTTAAGCGTGGTACATGCATTACGCATTCCACTTAGTCGCCGCTTGTTGTGAAATTGAAGTAAAAATCCCAGCTGGGTGAACTGAGAGCTCTTCCCTTAAAATACTGTTTAACCTTTGTGTGAAACGTACAGTCTTTATCACAAAAAATTTGCTGGTTTTTCAATCATTGTTACTAGATTAATTTCACTAACTAAAACTAGTACGTTTGACTATTTAATTCAAACGAGCCTATTACTAAACCCTCAATGGTATTTCCTCTAAACAACTGACGACGACCAGCACTCATTGCTCATGCAAAGAAATAAAAACTCAGTCCATACATCCCTTCCTTGAATAGTTGATAGAAGTGGGATGAACAATTGATGGTGGACTATGAACCCCGTTGTCTCCGTTAAATGGGTTTGTTGTTAACTTGACAAATGAGGAGGGTTGTTTGAATGAGGGGGAGAATATCTGCAAGTTGACCTTTCAAGTGAGCATAATCCTTTACCCGCTTCATCGGCTTGGAACAATTTCTCTGAAAATATGCACTCAAAAGATATAAATATAAGAGGTAATACAATTTGATTTGTGACCTTTTAATTCTTACTAGCTAAACATTTGTTTAAACCGTTAATACTTTTAAGTAGTATTTTTCATAATTGATGTTGACCTCTAAGAATAAAACATGTCTTTTCTTATGCTCTTATCTACTGATACATCTCAGATCTGGAGGGGGAGAAAAAAAATATCAAATGCTCGATTTTCATGAGATTGGAGTAATTTTATTTGAAAATGGATTATAGGTATCTTCTAAAAGTGTAAACATTTCTTAGTAACTACAGTGTGCTTGAAGGAATGTAAAACAATAATTTAAAATGAATATGAAATAAAAATTCAACTTGGGTCGGATCATCATAAGAATGATCTTGTCTATAGGGCGCACGTTCAATCTTACTGACAGTATGAACCGACATTATTTCGGTCAGTACACATCTTACTGGTGGTGGATAGTTTAGGAAACGTAGTATAGTAGTGTTGCAATTGTTTTTGTTGTAGTGTTGAACAAGACGAAAGGCCGGAAGTTATGAGTTGAAGAGTGGATTGCAAAGAGTGAAAGATAATACATCTAACTATTGAAAGAAATGGAGATTTCTTACCCTTATGATTTCAAGAACTATTTTAGAATGAGCCCAGATGTTTTTAAAGAGTTGTTTCTGTTGGTGGTTCCCACAAGTCACGAAACACTTGTTTATTTTTCACTTCGGCCATGGCTTATGTTAGTTAAACAAATCCTCACACGGTCGATATTACTGGCAGTATTACTGTCATACTTGCAAATACTGATGGGAATTGGCTTAATTTGTAATGTCCAAATTTGTAAATCTTTTGTTGCTTCGAAAAGGAAGGATAAGACTGCAGCTATAATATTGTATTTGCATTTTATATTTAAATTAGGAAATTCTCTTTATTTTATGATATTATTTTTAATTATTAGTTTGCATTTTAGAATATTTAAACCCTTCAGACAGTTTGGAAGTCAATACATTTCTTTTCTTTTAAATGTTGCATTGCGTTGGACGATGAAACCAAAATGGAAAGAGCTGATCTTGCACTTAGTTTTCGTTCTAAGAGAAATACAAATGCACATTTTCCTTAGTACGAAGCGGTTGCATTGTCCAACCAACCGGAAAGCCATAATTTAAACTACTCTCTTGTGATGGTCAAGATTGTCAGTCCACTCTGGTGCAATCATCAATGTCATCAGCATTTGAAAAAGACGCGCAGTGACCAGGGTGGTGACAAGACGTGTGTTGCTTGTCGCCACATATTTAATTATAATTTAGTGTACAGTGACTAGCTTAGAGCCGGGTCATTTGTACAAGCTGAAGTTGTTTATTATAATAGTAATACATATAACAAGAATACTTTCTAACAATAAATTAACATAAAAATGATCAAAGTATATTTATTGTATAAGTAGGAATTTTCTTATATTATGATAATCATTTAGAGAAGGGAAGCTGAGCTAGCCAGGGACAGATGTTAAGATTATAAGTCGTCTTTGTGAATTTTACCATTGGCAATCCAACAAAGGGGCCTTCGTAAACTAGACTTTTATAATTGGTGGCCATCGAGGGGCTTTCATAGACTTCTATAATTGTCGCCCAACCAAGGAGAATTAAATCGTCGTAAGTGGTAGAGGAAGAGTTCTGTAATTAGCCACCCAACGAAAGAGCCACTAAGATTCTTAAGTCCACAAGTACACAGACAAACCGTCATTATCTACCTCACACGATCGGTAATACTGTCGGTAAAATTGGACGTGATATTGGTTAAAAACTTTACTAGAGCTGATTTAATGTATTCGTATGACAAACCACTGGTTTTTCGGCTGTCGCTTTTGATAGATGGTATTAATATTTACAACTTTAATATAGGTAATTCACGGTCTGAGACCTCATTGTCGCAATATACTGGATTGCCGGATTACGGAGAGGTCGGGGCTTAGATCTCGGTAGAGTAGGCCTATTATGTGTGTCACCTAGTGGTTTACACTATTCTCCATGCAAGTGTGAGAACTTGTTATCTCTACTGTACCTTCCTCAGCTATACACACTTGTAAATAAAGTAATATCCCGGATGGCACACACAGAAAAAAAGAGTAAATCTCGTGATATTTTTTTTTTCAATGCTGGCTACTCTTTTTTATTTCATCTATTCTAGAAGATAATTTTTATTTCGATCCGTCTCTTTATCTCTAAAATAAAAATGGATATATTTTTAAATATAACACATTCTATTTGACTTGGATTTTTTTAAAAATGGAAACCATTATAATACATTAAAATTTGGTTCATAATAGTGTAGAGAGAACTAGTTGGAACACGACATAATTCTGGTAGAGCGCGCGTGCCATTTATATATACATAGCTCTTTGTGAGAGTTTTATGAGTCATTTAATGGTCTCATGAGTGTGAGCCATCGTCCGTGTGTTTTATTACCCATTCATTCATCACCAAACCTTTTGGCGGGGAAGGAAGTCAAGGGGGGTTGCATTAACTCCATCCTCCTCCTCCTTTATTCCAATGTTTCGGGAGAAAATTGATTCTAGGAAATACTTTAAAAAAACGTGAACCGCTTCTGACTACCCGCCTGAGCCATTAGTATATTTATATTAAGGTGGGGATGCGAGCAGATGCGCGCTAAGGGTAGTGTTTTTGCAGTTTTCATAGCAAAACTTTTTTGGCCAAAATAAATACAATATTTTTTCAGTACAAACACAGTTTAATTTCCTTCACGTGGTGATATCAACATTTTTGGACAGTTATTGAATATATATGTCAAGGGCGTCCTTGAATTTAATTACCAACTTTTTCTCTTCATCGAAAAGTTTCTTATCTACTTTCGCTATGTTCATTACATATATTCGTCAACTCTTAATATCACCACCATGTGAAGAAAATTAAAATCTTTTGTTTCTACCGGAGCAATATTTTATTTATTTTGGCCAAATAATGTGATATAAAAACTGCAAAAAGTCGCGCTCCCTACATCCCACCTTAAAGTGGTAGGGTTAAAAAAAAGTAGTTTAAAGAAAGTGCCCCTTCACTTGTCTGAAGGAAGACTAGTGGGAACACTTTTTTATGCAGCCGAATGGGATTCGAACTCAAGAGCTACCAGTCACCGGCTAACCATACCAGATGAGATTGAGTTCTTAACCTGTTAGAGAATGTATTTTTTTTTTACTAAAATGCATTAACTTTTTGAGGAAGGGTTATGATATTCAGCTTTTCCTGTTGAGATTGGTGGTTGTCAAAAGCGAATAAAAAAAAACTTTAGACGTATAGATACGTAAAATTGGACCTGATAATTCTTTTAGGTGTCACTATTCTTCCATTTGCAAATAGTTCATAGGTGTGCGAAGCTTAGACTAAAAATCTAGAGCTAGTCCGTTCTTCTGTTCATGTTCTTTTAATGTAATAATATGAATATTATGATATAGTTTTGTATTCGTATATAATGTTCTTAATTATTTTGGCTTTAAATTTCTTGGTTTCTTTCTCTCTCTGTCCTATTCTGTGCCTCATCCCGTGAATACAATATTTGTTTTTCCAACCCTCTAATTTGGCTCTCATCCAGCTGGTTTGTGTTCAAACCAGATACACACAGAGGTGAGAATTATCAGATATTGTATCACTACGATGAGATTTATATTGCACACGATGTTTAATTAATAAATGACTTAACAAACGTACCAAGGACTGAACACCCTATACTATACATTTATTCTAGCGCCAGGTATAATTTGTACTGTACGGGGTACGATGTCAAAACCCATTCACTAATATTAAATTATTTTGGACACCCTCCCGGAAATCGAACCCACTCCTCCACGTGGACCTGAACAATGACTCACTTGGTCTTTATTCTGTCTTAACCTTCAGTGTTTTGAATCGATCCACGTTCTTGTTTCCTCAAACTCTCGTGCGTCATCGAGATGACCCGCCCCGATTGCGATATCGGTTAATCTCGAGGAATAAGTCGGGCTGTTATTTATACATTGTGTGTGTTTTATGACGCATTTTCTGAAATATCCATAAAATGAGTGTGTGTTTGTAGTTAAACTTTTCACTTTGTGCGTCTTGTTTACAAAACAGAATATTTCTCATTATATAAGATGATTATTCCAGGCTGCCATACACCTAGAAAACGGGGAGAGCCGTGAAATTACAGGTATTTTTCTGTTTTTAGAAAAAGGCTTGGAAAACAATTAATTTTACCAAACAACAAATATATATGGATTATTTATAAATTTGGGATATTTAACTGCAATCTTTAAGTGGTAAGCCCTTACATAGAAAAAAAAATTAATGACATAAGCACACGGATTTGAATATATGTCTCATCTTCCCCCAACCCTTTTCCCTTTTACCTCTTTTCTCTATTTGAAACATTGGGCTGCGTAACATCTGCATACATTTCCCCATCAAAGTCAACTTACCCTGTTCTAAATAATATTGGCATGACTATATAACAATAATTTTTTTTATGAAAAACGAAATTTAATTCCTCTATTATACTCTCTAAAGGGTATTTGTAAACAATGGAAACTCCTTCTTGGAAACCACAGGGAATTCTATATTTTTAAAAATAGTGGCAAACCTGTGTGTATATTCTTTCGGTGGTTTCTGAACGAAGACACTATTTTTAAATTTGTTGCAAAAGTAATGTTTTTAGTTTGCCGCATTCTTGAATATCTTGTTATGAGCATCACCGCATTTGAGCTAGACATGTTCTATATTTAAAAAGCTCAATTCAAACGTATAATGGCAGATATTAAAGAATTTTCGAAGTCATTACAAGTATAAAATGATACCAAACATTGCTACTGGAGTAATATTTTATTTATTTTCGGTCAGTTAAGTTTTTCTGCAATTCAAACTACGATACTGATGGCAAATTTAACTTACTTTCCTTGTCACCTCACTTTAATAAAACGGCATGTGGTTCCACCTAAAAGCTATTTTATTCCATTATAATTAGAATATTACACTTTCGCCTTGTCCTATCATTGTGTTTCATTTAATTGGTTTTCTGTTTCAGGTAAGTAATCCGTGAGCAACTATCCATAAGTTTGGCCATACCAATTTGTGAGTACAGTGCACACTTCACATCTAATCTTAAACAACACAAAACATAATACTTAAAATACATCTGTATAGTATACATGTGTATATATGTGTATATATATATGTATATGTGTGTATATATATATTGGTGGGTGTGTGTATGGGTGTGTGTGTTTGTGTGTGTGTGTGTAGTTTAATCTGTAATGTGGACAGGGGAATCGAACGTAAGACCTTTTAGCGACCTAATTTTTAAGCTTTGTGATGTAAATTCACTGGACTTGTTCTGATAAACTTTAAGGTAATTTTTGGATTATCGGAAAAGGTCAAAGTTATATGTATCCGCTTTGATTAAAACTTCCACTTAACGTTAAATGTTTGTAAAACACAAAGTAATGAAATATTTCATGGCCACCAATCTATTGTATAAAGTATCTTTTTTTTTTTCTGAACTAAGTTAAGTCATTTTTATAAACATGTAAATTTGGTAAGGTCAATCTATCATTAAAATAAATAACAAAATTGTGTATTTAAAACATTGTATTTAACGTATTATCTTACGAAATGTACTTATTGTTAACTGGTTGATGCGGATAAAACCATATTTTAATGCAAAAAGCAATAATAACTGCATAACATTAATAATTAATTTCCTTTCACATTATTTAACAATTTAAATCATGTTTCTCTCAGCAACTTGACTCACTTGTTCATTTGTGTGCGCGCGTTGTACGGCTCTTTCCGGTGAGTTGATTGAGAAGTGTAATTAAGACATACGAGTCGCGGTATGGAAATTCAATCTGCAAATCTCTCGGAAAGCAAATGAAAGGGGCTTCCCATGCCTGTTTGTAATTATGTTTGATTCTACTTTGTCCACGATTGTACCTTCAAGCGATCATTTTGACATGGCGGCTGTGCAAACCCCGTCGTCAATATTGGGACTACACAGTACGTTAGCATAGTGGAAATACACTCCGTTTACATTGAAAAGGTATTACGTGGTCCTACCATAAGGTGGGATTGTAGGGAACGCGAGAAAAGGCCAATGTTTTCGCAGTTTTATAGCAAAACTTTTTTTCGGTGAAAATAAGTAGAATATTATTCCAAAAGAAACATAGTTTAACTTTCTTCACATGGTGGTATCAAAATTTGTTAAATATCTTCAATGAGCATAGTGGTATGAACTTTTTTAAATGAAGATTAAAAGTTAGGACACCCTCGACAGATATTGAACTGCTGAGGTCATCATGTGAAGAAAATTAAACTTAATGTTTCTACTGAAGAAATATTTGGTTTCTTTTGACAACAACAAAATAAGCAAACTCCAAAAACGCTTACCTGGTCTCGCTTTCCCTACACTCACACCTTAACCGATTACATAATGATCCCGTCCTTAAAGCAATGCCATAGTTAAACCAAGTGATGTTTTGTTCTTACTTTGGCTGATTACATTATAAATACTCTCCAAGGAACGCTCAATACCAAACAGATATATTGAAAATCTTAGATTTTTAATATATCTATTTGGCATTGAGCGTTCCTTTGAGAATATATATTATACTCCTTATTAATTTAATATGAATATAATTAATATGATTACATTATATCTTATAAGCTTTACCATAGTGGAAAAAAGGAATGTAATCCTATTTCCTTGGAGGGTAAACTGGGGTTACATACATACGCTACTGAAATATTAGGACTACTCTAGTTCAAGAGAGTTAAATTAGGTTTTATTCTAATGTATAGTAGGTAATGTAAAATATTGTTTATGATGGGCAAGGCACGCACTTAGAAAACCTTGAAAAGTTATGGAAATGTATAAAAGTTAACTGGAACTATAAGATATTTTCTAAATACAAAGTAAAGAAGCAAAACCTCGTCTAAATAATCCAATCATGCGATTCTGCAAAATACACACACACCCACACACACACACACACATATATATATATATATATAATAATTATTTTGTAAAGATGGTGAGATTTTTAAATAAAGCTTTGCATACAGAATATTGGGGAAATGTATACATGAGAAAATTAAGACAACTTTTGGAAATCATATCAATTTTTAAGCTAGTGAAATATCTGATTGCCGTTGGTGATTTTAATGTATTTACCTTCTTTTTTTTTTCCCTTAATCAAACTCTTTATTGCGGATGTTGACCATCAAGGGTATAGACTCTTAATCCTAAGGAGCGAGACTGGGTAGGATGATTGTCAATAAACTCCAGTAGTATCCGATCGAGTTGGTATGATAAGTCGTAGTTTGAAATAAATTCATCAGTTTAGCCTCTTGGGATAAAACACCAGCCTCCCGATTAAAGGACTCATAAAATATCAGAAAGACTATCCTTACAGGTTTTCCAATCAACTAAGTTGAATGAAGCGAGCAATTGGATTCTCCAAGTCTCAATGACTCAATTTACTCGCATTGGTAGGCACTAAGCTCATCTGGTGTGTCGTTTATTCCAGGTTTCGAATCGGTCCAGAGGTACTAAGGATTTTTTTTTAACTCACTCCAATTAAATGAGGGTACATTTCTTCAAATTCTAAGACACCAGGTAAACAAACTTCAACCTTTTTAAGGTGTATTTATTCTTCGCCTTAGGTGTCGTTATTTTGGTTTTTCATCTCTCTGAATCGTTGCCATTCTAAAGATCTGGGAACTTGGTCCTCTCCCCCCAAGTTGTAACAAATGTTCCCGTTACTAACTCTCGCAGTTGTAAGATCGCATCACCCTAACTCCGGTACTATTCCCGCCAATCTGTTTGCTCGGCTGATTTCCCTAAAATTATAGGCTAATTAGAAATCTTCAGAACTTTGTTACAAAGTTAACTTTCCGTTCGACTCTATACGAGAAGTTTGTGGTTAGCTTTTCGATTTAATACGAACTATGGATATGTATACTTATGCAATATTATATCCCAGCAAGTTTGGACGAAGTTGATAAACTTATCAGAAAGGGAAGGGAGACCTAATTATATTGTTAGGCTAAACTAATCTTTTTCATGAAGATAATTAAAAACAACTTTTCTTACATTTGTACCCACCGCGTTTTACTACCCATCAGGCTATTCGCATATTTAAGTTAAGGTAGGATGGAAAATAACATGCTATGTAGGCCTATAGTGTGTATTTTAACCATTTATATCACAAAAAAAGTTTGGGCAAAAATAAATACAATATTTCATTAAAAACGTTTAGTTTAATTTCTACACATAGTAATCTCAACATTTATTGAATATGGGTAATGAGCCAATATCATTTTATGAGAAACTTTAAACCAAGATAAAAGGCTATCATCAAATTATAGGACAGCCTTAATATATATTTAAGCACTGTTGATATCACCCACCATGTGAAGAAAATTAAACTTTGTTTCTACTGAAGAAACATTTTTTTATCGGAAACCTTTTTTGTGTAAAGAAACTGTAAAAATACTGAGTTTTAATTCGCTACACCCATCATCCCAACTGGATTGATGAATTTTTTGATTGAGGTATATTTGTGTCTCTCCTAGAAAAAATTAATCATAAGTCTCAAATAACGAGCACATGAACACTAATCACAATAAGATAATATGGAAACAAACAAATACTTAAGCATTATTACACTATTTTAGTTTAGTTAGGAAATAACGTTTTTGATAGTTTATTATAATAGTTACCCAAAATAATTCATATACCTACTAGTCACGTCACTTTAAATATATAATTTCAATATCTATAAAACAATATTGATACCTAATGTAATAAAATGTTATTAATGTCGACAGCAAAAAAATATGTTTATATTTTCTAAAAGTTCTTTCCACCAAAATCCTATAATAGCTATGGCCACTATGGCATTACCAGAGCGTGGGTAGATGTGTTGATATATTGACAGACATTGCTGATAGATATGGGGCAAGTTATACAACTAGGCGAGGTAAGCCCATATTAAATAACTAAAATAATAAAACAAACAAAGGTTTAGTACTATTAGATGTGGACACCACTGTCACCTGTCCCTTTCCGGAGCTTGAGTAGTTTGGTTGAACTCTAGACCGACCTTGAATCTACGATTCTCGTAGATATGGGACAGGTTAAACAATAAATGAATGTAATACGTGAGTCAGTTTGTATATAAAACTACTTTCAAAACTGAATGGGAAGCAGAGTAACGGGGTGAAGAGTTTTTCAATACACCTTGACAGTTTTTCTTGTTGACTGTTGGTTGAAGATGGGCGGGAAGGGCGGTGGAGGACAAAGACTCAAGACTCCCTTCCCTGACAATGGAGCCGCGGTGAGGAGGGTACACTCGACGTGCAAACAATCGACACCGTCTCGTGCTGACGTAGAGCTATCCTCGAGCGCCTGATACTGAAGATAGGAGGAGCGGAATAGGGAAAGTTTGCTCTTGTTGGGTTTTTTTTCCCTCTAAACTGTTTAGCGGGAAAAGCATCTAGGAGGAAGGACACACAAACATGACAGATGCTAAATATGGAAAACCTACAATATTTACGTCTAAAGAGAACATTTTATTCCATATTTGCACACATTTATTGTATTAGACACAGACACGCTTCAGGGCAGGGCCGGCAGTACCCTAGGGCGGCAAATTCTGAGGGGTGGCAAAAATGAAATACCGTATTGTACTTTTTGTTTTTAATTTATTTACTATCCTTTGGAATGTATAACTTTAAAATTAGATTTTGAATTGTAAAGAGTTTAAATCTGTTCAATTTTTTTTATTGTAAGTTTTTATTCGCAAAAAGTTTGTTGTTGGAAAATTAATATAAAAATAACTTAAAATCCGGTTGATTTCTTCTCTTCCGTTCGTTTTCGGAACTAATCAAAAGAAATTAGAGGTAAGGAGCTTGTGACACAAGCTTAAGACCTGCACAGGCAGTAGATGTATCATCTGTATGGTCAAGGAAAACGTGGCCGAACAGTAGACACACAGAATTTATTGTTCTTACTCTTTGATGTAATTTTTATTTTTGTGTGATTATTTTTAATAACAATATTTTTTCTTATTTAAACACAATAGAAATTGGTGTTTTTTTATATTTTGAGAGGGGAGGGTGGCATTTTCATTCATTGCCTAAGGCAGCAAAAGGTTATGAGCCGGCCCTGCTTTCAGGTTTCACTTGAAGAACCAGCTATACGCGGTGAATTTTTAGTGTCTTTAAAAAAAAACCAAGAAATTCTACTAAAAAAACTTTTAAAAATCTGGAATATTTGTGAATTTTAGATATCCATTACTATAAAATTTAAATAGTTGTCTTTTTCTTTGAAGAAAAAGTGAATTGAAGAACTAAGAACGCTGATTGGAACACACGGATTAACCCAACCCCACTTTTTTTTAATCCTCCCTGAAACACTGAACAGCGTAGTTACTATTAATATATATAATCTCCACACATCGTACATATATACACACATATATATATATAATCTCCACATATATATATATATATCATACGAATATAAACACCACTGATATAACTTCACACTAATCACTTTAATAACATATGAAGTATCACTCCTTTCTTCTATTCTCTAAAATGTCTAGAAAAATGGGAATTCCTTCTGTAAAATGCAGAGAATTTCGTGTTAAGAAAATAGGGGCAGCCCTACGCATGTTCTCGTTAGTCGCGCACTCAAATTTCAAATGTATAAGATAATCTACATTTAAGAAATAGAAATCTGATGTATCGGTTCTTAGGCGCAAAGTGTCTTCAGATCTTAAATTAAATTGATAATCATGAATACTGTACATATTTATGAGAATAGTATTGAGGTATTTTTTTGCATATCCCTTGATGTTCATATGTTCTCAGGTGGTGACATTCTTGATAAATAAGAGAATCTGAGGAATCAAAATTGTTGACATTTTAATGTTGATCTTAGTTTGAGGAGAATGTAATCTAATTTTACCTCATTAATGTAATTGGCATTAATATTTGAGTTAAGGTGGAGTGGTACAAGGATCGCGTGATAAGGTTAGTATTTTTACAGTTTTAGGAAAAAAAACTCGATTGGTATAAATAAATAAGCCACTTTTTAAGCATATATATATATATATATATATATATATATATATATATATATAGGAAATGGGAGAAAAATTAAAATTAAAATATTTAAAATATTTTTTCACTTTAGGCTCATATTTATTTTTCAGATTTGTTGTTTTAGTTTAAACATGCCATCTCATTCATTCCATTTTGATGATAAAATTGGAAGATTATGGCAATTTGATAATAAGTGACACAAATTTGATAGTTACAATTAAGTTAAAATGTAGTAGATGTCAAAATTATCCTCCCTAAATGATAAATATAATTTCTAGCCCAAACTTTTTCTATTTCTAGAGGATTCATCTTATAAAACGATTTAAAGCTAGTAAGTGCTTACCAATGATCTTGTTCGGAATTTTGAATTAAAGCTAATTTTATTAAAAATAATTTTGACATCTACTACATTTTAACTTAATTGTAACTATCAAATTTGTGTCACTTATTATCAAATTGCCATAATCTTCCAATTTTATCATCAAAATGGAATGAATGAGATGGCATGTTTAAACTAAAACAACAAATCTGAAAAATAAATATGAGCCTAAAGTGAAAAAATATTTTAAATATTTTAATTTTAATTTTTCTCCCATTTCCTATCCCGTTTTTGTGAGAGTGTATATATATACATACATGCATACATACATACATACATACATACATACTTACATACATACATACATACAGTTAGTTAATTTTCCGCAAATAATACAACAACTCTTGAATATTTGTAATGAGCATCGTGTGATTTGACCAGAAACTTTTTATACGGAAATATATGTCTTATTAACTTCACAGGATACCCGTGACAGATATTAGAAGTACCTGTTGACATAACCATGCTCATCATATTAAACTAAACATACCTATTGTTACCAAAAAGATTTATTGGTCATATAAACTGAAAATATGGACCTAACCCGCACTCCCTTACATCCCACCTTAATAGACCATTTTCAATTATTTTTATAGTGATAGTTTGTCATTTATAATAAAATAAAGTGAATACAAAAGTTTCACAACTAAAATATCAAGAATATAGTTTTTTTTAAGAGCACACTTGATATCGGTACAATCTTCTTACCTTCAAGATTTTTATAATACAGTTACATTTATTTGATGAACGGAAAAAGATTGTACTAATGTTCGTTGTTGGTTTTAAAAATAGCTTTTAGATTAACTTTTTAATCAAATTAAATGAAAAAATAAGTGGTTTCTTGATTTGAACGCGTCAATAGGGTAATGATAAATCCATGATTTATTTTAACTGAAACACATTATGACCACCATTAGGAATAGGCCTTTGTTTAGTAGGTTTTATTTAGGTTGAATAGACAAATGTAAAAAAACTTGATTTATCTGATTTACGATTTTATGAGTCACCTACATAGACTCTCGATTTCTCATCCTTTTTGTAAAGTAATTATTATTTACACGCTGTAATAAGTTTTAATTTTATTAAATATTACCATTTGTGAAGTATGGATTTAATTTATGATTCCCTCTCCCCTAACTCTTCACCTCCACATTTTAATGACTGGTGTGAAATTAGATGATTAAAGTCAAAAGTTTTATTGTTGTTTTTTTAAACTAGGATATTTGCTTTGGTCGTTATTCAAGGCAAGTTCTTTTGTGGAATTTTGTTTTCTGTGGATCTTAGTTTCTTATTGTGTTGATTTTTTCCTCACCAGTTTGAGATCCCTTTACAATGTTTAGATTAAAGTCGCGCCAATCTGCAGTAATTTCCTCATAAGGTCAAATCGATTTTTTTTTTTCGAAACTGTGAGTGTGTCGTGCGGATATGACCTTGAGTTTTGATCCATACCTGCAACAGGCTACCTGTTACTGAACCAGTTCAAATAGGACGGAGAGCAAAGAGGCCACTTCATGAACCTCTCGCACGCGATCACGAACTACCGAATGATGGCGAGCTGATAAGAGCGACATGGTCGAGTCACGGGTTCGCATGTCTCAAGTTGCACTTTGTGTAAATCTTGAGCTCATTTGCATTGTGGCACAGTCAAGGGCGTAGAAATGGGGAGGCTCCGAATGGCCCTCCACCCCCCTCCCCTCCCTCGGGAACTGTTGGACTACTCCTTAGGATTTATTGGACCCACATAAAACTTAATTTTATCAACTAAATGCTAATTAATTAATGTTTTAAAATTTAGTTTGTAAGGCTTTCCTATTATAAAATTAGCACTGTCAACATTTCAAATGACCCGCTTCGGTGGCCACGGGCTCTAACACGCTACTCTTACATTAGGCTAGATTGCCGATGACGGGGAGCTAGAGGTTCGAATCTCAATTGGATGTAAGTAGTGGTTTCCAAAATGGTTTTTAACCCTCCCTCCATGCAAATGCTGGTATATAACCTTCTTAGTCCCTAAATCCATTAGTCTAATAAGTACATAAGCATATTGGAAAACAAAGGACGTTTCTTGCAATGGTGTATAAGAAATGTAGGCAAACATTTTGGCTATCACCTTGGTTGGTATATGTATATGTATTTGTGTTTATGTGTGTATAAGTGTATATGTATATATCCATAACTGTCTTCAGCCGTGGGCTCGATCAGTTTTTATTCACGCCATATATTCTCCACTGTCAGCTGGCTAGGCCTGTCGTGGCTTCATAGCCTTATAATCAAACTTAAGACTGGCACAACATCCAGTACCCACTGGCGCTAAAAAAATAATAGTTTCTCGAGGAATTTCTTTCCCTTATCATAAATTGGCCCGTTGTTCGATTCTCAGTTTTGACCTTAAGTGCTTTAATCGGGGAAATCGGGGTATATATCTTTCATAATGGTGAAATAACGTTCGGGGGCTGGGGGGGGGGGGGGGACTGAGTATGGTTTATTTATTGATTAAAGTTAGTTTGTAAATCATATATTGATATATATGTCGGTTCATAAAGTGAATTTGAAAAATTTGCAATAAACTGTCATGATTTTAATGCAGCAAAGGCATGTAAGATATGACAAATTTGAGGTCATATGAACTGTGCCATCGTACGCTCGTCAGACTGGGGATGGGAGGGGACGCGAGAAAATGTCAGTGTTTTTCTAGTTTTTGTAGCATTTTTTTTTTTCTTATTTTCCTTGATCAAATTACTCCAGTAGAAACATATAGTTTAATTTTCTTCACATGGTTACATAAACAGTTCTTGAATATCTTTTGAGGATATCCTGGAAAATAACGACAACTTTTTATTTTTCTTTGAAATGTTTGGCTTCTAATAATAATATTCTCATGACAGATATTTTTAAGTTCTGTTTATATCAACATTGGAAGAAATGTTTGATTTATTTTGACAAAAAAAAGTTTTTGGTCCAACTTAAGAACTGCAAAAAATAACCTTTCCTTTTTATTGCGTCACCTACACTTGCACCTTAAACTGTATTTGCGGTCATCCCGATCGGTAACTGTCTTTTTTTCGTTACAGTACTGAATCATTAGTATCATTGTGTTGTGACTAACCACTTATTCTAACATAATTATAAAATAAGATAACAATAATCAAATTCTAGTGTGTCAATTTAATAGGTAGGGAAAAAAGTAGGTTTTGTAAACCCGATCGCATGATGGTAAATTTAGGCTCTCGCCACGATAGAACCAGGAACCTTTTATATATATAGCCTGAGCTAAACTACCAGACTTATTATATTTGATAGGTTCTTTACCCCCCCCCCCCCCCCCCCCCAACACCCACCTTTTTTTTTGTCACTTAGTTTGGTCCATATGAATTAATTACGAGACTTGTGTTAAGGATGAGAAAGATTGAATTCAGAGGAAGTGTACTCTAATTTACTTAGAGGTAAAGTGGAAAGTTATTTAGGATAAACCACCCTCAATACACCCAACCGGGATCCGAACCCCGACCTCCCCGTCATCAGCAGCCCGGTCTATCGTGAGTGTGACGCCTTAGATCATTCGATCACGAAGCGGTTTTAACACTGTCCCTCTTCTACGTGTTTAATATTAAAATACCTTGCTCTTGAATACATCGAGAGGGGGTTGCCGATGTTTATATTGAAGCGAGTGTACGCGAGGTTTGTATGTTGAGAGCATAATATAAGCGGCCGTAACGGCAGCTCACTCGAGATTTTATCCGGGGAGTAAAGCTGGAAGACTGTGCTTGGTGTGAAGTATACCTTACACATGTGTTTGGGAGAGGGATGTGTGGGTATATCGATCAATACAGTGAAGGATCTTGGGCCGGACTCAGATAGACTAAGGCAGAAAACTACATGTCTTGGGGTGCCTGGGTGGTTCTCGGACCTAGCTTAAATGTTAGATATATTCTTAACTGAATCATCTGTACTAACCAGATAAAAATATTAACATTAGAATTATGTTTAGGTTAAATTGAATTGAACTAGGCTTTTGGAAATAGTATTCCGATTAAATCCTGTTTTAAATAGGTACCCCACTTCAGTTACATTAAACTTCACATCTGTTTCCGGAAGTTTCTTTAAAATAGTTTTTAAATATAATGTATTACCTACCTTCATTCCATCTCTTAAGAATATGTTGTAAAGCTCTACTCATAGTATTAATTAAATTGATTAAAAAAACACCTCGACACGTGAATCGAACAGGGAACTTTAGATTTAGTGTGTCAATGCACCATAGTGCTATATAAGATCATTAAATATTTGTGACGCTACCTGCACCTGCGGGCACGTGTACAAACTTGTCGTGTGTAGAGGTTTTTTCCCCTTAGTTGTGTCCCACTCTCGGTCCTACTCCATTAGTGAAACTAAATGGGTACATCTCGGACTAGTAAGGTGTGGATAAATAAATAGATGTAACTGTTGATTAATTTATTTATAGTTTGATCACTGAAGGAATAACCTCTAACTTTAATTATAAAATAACAAATGAGGGACAATCATTTATGAAAGATCACTTCACTTATCATGCAGGTTTTAAAAGTTAGAGCTGCAGGGCGTTTGGATATGTAAAGCACATTTTCTAAAGCGAGACCTTTAAGCTTGATAAATATTAATATATAAACATTTCGCCATTGGAGTGGTGTTAACCCTCAGCTGACAGATGTTAAACGTTAAAGAAACTTATTGACAACAAATGGTTTGTTATAATGTTTTGATTGCCAAAAGTGCCAAAAATAAATAGATGGGACTGCAGATCATATGCTTTGGCGAATGGATACATGAGAGAAGATCTATTCACTTTTGCTAGCAGTCATTTAACACCACTCCTAAAATGAATGGACTACTTACGAGAGTTCTTAATTCAACACACATACAAAATATTTCTAGTTTTTATTTGTGTATGTTCTGAATGATTTAAAAAATAATTGAGCTGTTTCTCATTCAGGGGCATGCTCTTTTTCTTCGACATGACACAAAAAAAAGGGGGGTTCGTTGGAAACTTGTCCCGATTTGAAGGGAAGTACTTCTCATAATTCTTGGAAGGGAAGTGAGTAAGGTGGGTTGCGTTATTTTCTTCTTACTCTTTCCACCCACCACCACCTCCCCCCTCAAACCTCTTTAATACATACACCCTTCGTATTTCCCACCTTGATTCATGACGCGAGTTATCACAATAACAATGTTTAGTCATCGCCGTGCTAAACCTCCCCTCGGTGACTCACTTGTTTAAATCCCCCCTTTCCCCTATTATCCTCACACCCCTTTCTGCGCTCGTCACTTGCGGGAAGGGTGAAATTTCCTCTGCGTTGTGGAATTGTATAGTCATATTTGTTTCAGTAGAACTTAGCACCTCTCTCACCACTCACTTAAAGAGGGGGCCGAATGGTCTAAAGTGGTACGTTCGTATTTAACTAAGGTCAGATCTTATGACTCCTGGATAAATATTAATCTGGCCGATAAATATTTATATCTGGTCGATAAGTTAAAAGTGCGTCTTATGAATGCCAGATAGCATTTATCTGCCAGTAAAATGTATTTATCCATCACTTTTTTATCGGGAGGTTTAAGTACGGATAACTTTTATCTGAAAGTTAAAATACCAGTGACGCGTTGTATTTCATTAGGTTTCGCCTATCAGAATCTGTTTTTAAGCTAAAATCTTTGCTCACGTGTTTATAAGGCACAGGCCCAGGCTCTAATTATATATAAAGCTAGAATATTTAATTCAGAATTTTACAAAAACTGACAAGCGATTTGTAGAGTTATAGTTGTAAAAGATCAAATTATTTAAATGTGAATACAATAAATAAAATTTTGCAAACGTTGTACCTCAACTATTGACTATATTTGGCAAACACAGAAATTATATTTGCAACACAAACTAGCTTCTACACCCACGTGACGCCTTCTGTTTCCTCTCACTCGTCATTATTTAACAAATATTGAGCGTTGTAGCCTCTAGCCAGGTTGTAGCGGTAGCAGCAGGGTTTATACGCATGCACGCACCAGTAAAACCTGTACCAACCATGCATTTTCTGCACAACAATTCATTTATCCTACAGATAGTTAGCTATCCGGCGGATAAATTCAGTTAATAATACGCGTAATGTATTTAATTGGCTGATAACCTTTATCTGGTCGCTAACTTTAACCTTCCGATAGCAATACTTGTATAATCCGGTAGTCATAAGGTCGGCCATTGACATAGACCACTGACAAGGAGGTCTGGGTATAAGGGTGGTTCTTCACATGTAATTTTAAATGTGTTTTTCACCATCTTAAGAGACACGACGATACCGGTGCGTTTCCTCTAATCCAGTGGTATCAACTTTTATTTTTTGCACACCCTCAGATGTTTTTTCTTAAATTTGGTACCCCCAAAGTTGTTGATTCATAATGCAAGCTATCCATATTCTATATTTTCTCTAGAACAAATTAATCCCAAATAATGTATCCATAGTTTAATATATATTTAATATATATATATATATATACCGGTATAGTAATTAAAATGTATATACAGCCTAAGATTTATTCGGCTACCGCTGTTGGTACGCGTACCCTAGTTGAATACCAATGCAGCCATATCTACCCTCATCATCGCCACCCCTTGGATTAAGAAGTCAATAACCCTTGTGTTGAACATAAACCTAGTTTACCCTGAAGGATATCCTCCCAACTTTTGACTGATTACACACACCATGACCCTATCTTATAAGCTTTACCATGGTGGAATAATGGAAGGTAAGCTACTGGGTACCTAAATAAATTAAATCTGGTTTCAATAGTTCGAGAACAGATTTGGACCCAACTCGAACAATCGAGAACTCTTAACTTCACCGGAATAGCCGGGAAATTGAACATTCATCTTCTTAAGAGTGAAAAGTATTAATTATATACTTTTAATTACATTTTTTTTTTTAAGAATTTGAAAAAATATAACAAGTTTGTTTTGTTTTTATTTTTGTATTCCTCTTCTTTTGCCCCGTAACCAACCACTCATTGTTTATCTCATGTAAAATTGTGTGCACCAAGAATATCCCCTTCGTGAAATAAATAGACTACTGTAATTATAAGACCCTACATTGGCCATGCTCAAGATTGTTTGATCCATCTCTTGAATGATAGTCAACCACCTACTAATAAACGTAATTAATATTTATTTTGCACAATTTTAGTCTTTACTCTTATATTTCCGTTTATCTAGACGGGAAAAAACACAATTGCTCCTGGCCATTTGCTTAGAAATCCTTTAATACTCTATTTTAAACTTCCAACTTTAGTATTTCTTAAATATATATATATATATATATATATATATATATATATATATATATATATATATATATATATATATATATATATATATATATCGTGTGCATGAATATTCAAAGATGAACGGGGCAAAGAAAAATAATGTAAATGTCGTCTAACCATTACTCAGTTCTTGCACGTTTTACGCGAATGAGATGTCTACGAGTAATATTAATACGTCGCCATGGTTTCCATTGTGCGTTCTCCCCCTTCCCCTTTCATCTTTCTGCTCCCTTTGTACAAAGTGGCTTAGCAAAGCAATATGGAAACATCACGCTCTTGAGTGGCAATTGTCTGTCTTATTCTTTCACTTTTCTTCACTCACCCCCTCCCCCTTCTTCGCATCGGAATTAACTCTTGAATATTTCGTACTTTTAATGAACTTTATAAGCGGGGTAAAAGGTCCCTCTGCTTGCCGACTGACGCGGTCTACTTGTTAATTGAAAAAGTTAGTGATCAAAAAAGTTTTTTTTTTGAACAGTCCAAATTAAATGATAGCCCCCGGATTTTTTTTTTATTATGGTTCCAATTTAAACATTGATTAAGAATTTGTGCTCGCATAAACCAGTATAGGGAAAGACTTAACTTTTTCTAACTTTGTTCTTTTGTTTTGGTTTATTATAAAAGATGAACCTCTTTTCGAAAATAAATTTAACTCTTGGATATTTTTTCTTCTTCTTATATCTACCACTTTTGAGGTACACTTTGTTTATCCTGTAAGGTAGCGAGATTAACTTGCGTTACTCCACTATTATATAGTTTAAAATATGGGGTCATGGTGTGAACAGTCAAGGAAAGAGTGCTATCCTTCAGGGTAAACAGTGTGTACACATTCTCCTTGAGATACTGAAAACATATTTACACCTAATTATTATTGTTCCTTGTAACTGGATAGTATTTTAAAGGCTAAAACTTCAATCCCATACTCATCAATATTCATTTATAGGACATGTATTGAAAACTTAACCAATTTGTCATCCACCTCTATTATTCTACTCGTAGAATATTAATATTTTAACAAAGCAAAATAATGGTAATTAATGGTAATGTTATACTAATTGAAATTCATCTTAGTAAATATGTGTGTTTTAAGTAATTGATGAAACTCGTGTTTTGTCGTATTTCCTTTTGTAATGACACAGAATATATTACTCCCTCCCGTCACGTCTCATGCTCTCATGACCCGGTAGTTCTGTTCCGTTTGGCAACTGGCTCCACTGTTGGGTGCTACTGTCATCTCTTGAAATTGCACTCCCGTTCTGATTCCCCCCGTTTTTACTAGATTGATGAATAACTTGACGTCGACCGTCGAGGAAACGAAACGTCTAAATACGTGTTCACTGGTGTCCCCGCGACTGTAAAATTTTGTTCATTTCTTGGAGACCTTGGTTCATCATATGTGGTGTCTAAAATAATTTAGTAATTACGCATGGTTTCTTTTGATTGATTAGGATTATTAGCACCGCATCTTACTACCCGTTCGGGCTATACGCACTTACGCTAATGTGTAAAGTAGGGTTATTGTAAGCTGAAATGGAGGACCTACAGTTTAACGTGGAATCCGAACCACGGTGGAGGCCTGGCATTCATGATCCTATGTTGAGCCTTAAAGAATAGAATAACGCGGCATTGTAAGATTGGGCCATAGTTTAGCTCATTGACTAAACACGCCTACCCTCCACGAATAAAACAATACAAACCATCTCTAATCAACAGAGATGGTGTAGGGGTGTGCCCTTCTTGTCAGACTCCAGAGGCTTGGGTTCAATCCAGATTCGATGTAATGTGAGTGATTTTTTCATTAATAGTTTTAGATTCTCTTTCTCTAGAAAAATGCCGGTGGAATTTATGTTAAAATAGCTAACTTTCGTATCACGTGACCTTAAGACTAGTTAGAGCGGGTGTAGGTCAGCCCGAAATGGCGGTAAAACACGTATCATCCACAAAACAAATCCAGCGTAACCTAGAATAATCCCCCTAATGTTGATATTTAAAAGAAACAATAGGTGATCTGGTGGTCTAGGAGTAAGGTGTCGGACTTCTTTGCTGGGGTCCGGGGTTCAATCCCTGGTCCTGGCACAGATTTATCTGATTACCAAACCCTTCCTTCACCTCTGACAAGACGTGTATTAATCACAACTTGTGAATGTGTGGAATGCCAGACCTCCACCGTGGTTCGGATCTCATGTTAAACTGTAAGTTTACCATTTCATCTCACAATCACCCTACCATTACACATTAGCGTAAGTGCGTACAACCCGAACGGGTAGTAAGACGCGGTGATAATAGTAATAATCATAATAATAATAATAATAATAATAACAACATAGGGTCAAGAGATAAAGCGACCACTACTTTTGATTTTACTGTTCGCTCGTTTAAATGTTCGTAAAGTTAACGCGAGGTCTACCTTCCAGTTAACATATTTATCGTTTACATTATTAACTTGAAATTATTCCGCCATACTTTTTTATGGCAATTATTATTATTTGAGTGAGGTTACATTTTTCTATTTTGAAAACAATTTACGATTATTTATTATTATTATATATGTTTTGATTTTGTCCACCCGTAATTTCACTAATTCTCCCGGTATTGATAGCTTATAAATTTCAATGAATTAAGCGCTTATTTGGTACCTTTTCTATGGCATGAATCTTCCCATAATTGATCCTAGTTCAATTCCACTCAAATACAATTTTTATTTCTACTAAACTGGTTTGTTAAAGAAATTAATGCCAGTTTTCCTCCGAGATGATATATCTATTAATGTATTCCTTTTCTTGGGTTGATTAATTTATTCAATGGTCGAGATTTTTATGTTATTTTTGGCAAGTTTTTATAGGATAGTTTGTAAGGCTGTAACCCATCCCTAAATTCACTGTATGACGTGGGTCTAGGAGTTTTTAATCCTTGGTGGTGTATTTTATTTTATTTATTTTGGTTTAGCACTCCAAGCTCTTACTCAATATCAAATAGACTTGTGGCTTTTCACTGATTTCACCCCTTGAATCTGAGGGACCATATCTTGTTGTAAAGTTATTAATGACATTTGTTCCTATGTTTGTATCGTCATGTTAATTAATATGTGTAGACATGAATGGTCAATATAGGACGAGTTTTTTCTTCCCTCGGCCCCCCCTCCCCTTTCCCCCGCGTCTATTACATGTCCATGTCTAATTAGGGATGGTTTCTATTTGAATTATTTGTTTGTATGTTTAACCTATACATGCCCTCTCGAGAGACCCCTGGGGATTTTGTGGTAGACTGTTCATCCTGTTATTACCTTTTTTGAATATTATTTTTGTTTAATATATTCTAAGATTAAGTTTTTTATTAATTTCAATAGTATATTTATAATTATCTAAAAACTGGCTTTGACACTACTATTCTTTTGATAGTTATTGATTTTGAATCTTCAAAAAATCCGTTAAAATACACCCCTGTTTAAAATAAACAGATTATATCGACCCTTTTTAGTAGAAATGAGCACCGTTATTAATGAATAAAATGTTTAAAAATCAATATAAACATAAGAATTATATTTAAATTTGGTTTCATAACAACTACTTGACTTCACAGACGGTATAATAGTTAACTTACTGTCTATTAGTTCAAATTAAGCCAATAAGAAGCTTTAAAACAAATCTAGTGCTCCGATAAACCTAACGATAAGAACTAATTGAAGGCACACGTCCTTAACTTGAAGAGTATATCATAATAGTATTGTAAAACTAAACGCCAAGTTTGACCAACTGTTAAGACTTTACGAGGCTATTTTAAGATTGGGCCTAGCATTGTGATTGACCCTTGGTGGTCTCTTTATTTATTAGGCCATGCAATAGAATTATGTAAATTTTTGAATGTTTAATTGGTTTTAAAAGAGGTTACTTACTACAGCCAATTTTCGAATATATATATATAATATATTTAGTTTTCTGAAATATTTTTGTTTTAATATTTGTGTTCCTTTTGGCTGAAAAGACTCGTGAAATCAGGTTGTGAAACATTGATTTTCTTGGCAGTGTCTTTATCTTTCGTTAATCACTTCTGATGGTGTGTGAAAGTCCCCACGGACATTAATAAATATATAAAAAACTGATATATTTAATGATTAATTTAATAACTAGTCTTGTTTCCATTTCCATTGGGTTGAAAACTCGCACTGGTGTACCCAGGCGTCTATCAGTCTGGTTTACCGTTGGCGGAGTGTACTGATGGTTTAAAAATAAATGGTTTCCCACTTCCCTTCTGTACACATGCAGGTAACTCTCCTCTAAATTGTACCTAGCTCATACTTACCCCACAAGTGTAAACACGCGGATAGCCCGGGTGGAAAGTAGGACGCAGAGCACGGGTTTATTGGACTGAGTGGCATTGTGATTGTTCTATGGTACAGTTCCGCTGTTGGAGATTACTGCGCCAAATCACACGAATAGTGGCAGCAAGAAGGGAGGCGACGGAGCGCGATAATAACGTTGTTAGAGGGAAGTTTGACATGTCGAGATGAGGAGCAAAGGTCTCGTCAGTAGTAATCCTCTTCTGCTTAGCGTCATGAAAGGAGGAGTCGACGTCCGTGGTGTGGTGGGTCATCTCGTGCGGTCGTGGGATGTCTTGTCAGCTGGACGTGTGGCGTCTACTCCTGAGGGATCTACTTAGGACTCCCTCCTCTTCTTTCCCCACTCCGCAAAACCCGCGGGGATATACGTGCAGACAAACCTAATTGACGTCAAGTCTCGGAATATGTATGTGACGACGCTGTTCTCTTTCCTCCTAACGTAGGAATGACATGCTCCTCAGCTACACGCGATGATTACCAGAGGGATCAATTGGTTCATAAAGCTGTTCGCAAAGTTGGGTCATTTGAGGGTGTCGTACAGATTCAGAAAGATGATGTGCATAACTGTTTTAATTGTAAAGACAATTCCATTTTCATCAATGAGATTATGTTTGGTCATAACAAATGCTCACATATCAAATTAAGATTTGAAATTAACTATAATAAAATCCCTCGGTGAACTGGTGGTCTAGGGGTAAGGTGTTGGACTTCTGTGTTGGAGGTCCGAGGTTCAATCCTCGGTCCTGGCACAGATTTATCTGATTAACAAACCCTTCCTTCACCTCTGAAAGACGTGTATTAATCACAATTTATGAATGTGTGGAATACCAGGCCTCCACCGTGGTTCGGATCCCACGTTAAACTGTAGGTCTTTCATTTCGTCTCACAATCACCCTACCATTACACATTAGCGTAAGTGCGTATAACCCGAAGGGGTAGTAAGACGTGGTGCTAAATAATAATAATAATAATAATAATAATAATAATAAATATCCTTATATCTGCTTGTATTGACGTAACTGTATGGAAAGGGGGGTTAACTTATGGAAATAAAATTACATCTCATTCAAATCAACAAGTAAACGTTTTTGTTTTCAAATAATAAATAACTTTAGGAAGGACAGTATTGAAAAATTAAAGAAGTTACTAAAACTACTTAATATGTGATTACGACAAAGCTATGTGTTCAAGAGTCATTTTTGATGGATAATACTAATGTCTAGAAAATAATACTAATTACACTTTAAAATATAATGGCGACCACAAAACGTCTAAATGACCATACTAACGCATTCTCACTGTACATCAGTTAGTTTTCTTATATGTAATATTGTAATTTTGCGTGAAAGCATAAATTTACCCTGATTAAATAGATCCGTAAGAATTCTTTGCTTCTTTTCTTGTAAAGGAGACTATTTTGTCGGCATGGAATAAAAAAAACTTGAATGAGTCATTCAAAGCAAGTGCACAATGTTCCCCCCCGCCCCTTTCCACTCATCTCCCACCCTTATGAAATACGGCACCACATCCTTTGTCAATTTTGTGTTAACAAAACACATTTGATGGTCTTTGAAGAGAGTTTTCTTTCCCCTTCTCATCTTTAGAGGTCACGGAGAAGAAAGGTTATTTTTATTTTGCCGCGTAACCCTCCTTTCCCACATACTCATTTTTTTTCCTAGTTTTTTTTAGCATTGAAGAAGTTGCGGACGGTGTTGATCTCTCCCCTTGAACTTTTCAATCAGTTCGTCCTTCTTTGGCAACTCTACCCCTACCCGTCCCCCTTTTCCGTCTTCTAACGCCACTCTCATGTGCCGTTATTTCATTCACCTTTGTCAACATTCCACGCAGTATTATTATTATTGTTTTTCGCCTTTTGAGGGAGAACTTTTGATCCGACCCCTCCATCAATCCCTAAAAGTAGCTCTTAAATCAGTGGAAGATTATAGATGCACATTTTTCGCATTCCTTTTACTTTCACAAACTGTAGGTTAGGATTTAGATTAACTTTGCAATAGAACCAAATGATATAGTAGAGAAATAGAAAACTTTCATTTTTGTTAATCATACTTGTTAACATATGTCCATCATATACATTATTTACATGTTAAGAAATTAAAGTAGATTATAGATATGTGTAGTATAATTTTTATGAACACATGGCTGTGATTTACAGATAATAATTATTATTATTATTAGCACCGCGTCTTACTACCCGTTCGGGTTATACGCACTTACGCTAATGTGTAATGGTAGGATGATTATGAGATGAAATGGAGGACCTACAGTTTAACGTGGAATCCGAACCATGGTGGAGGCCTGGCATTCCCCACATTCACAAGATGTCTTGTCAGAGGTGAAGGAAGGGTTTGGAAATCAGATAAATTTGTGCCGGGACCGAGGATTGAACCCCGGCCGCCAGCACAGTCTGACACCTTACCCCTAGACCGCCAGGGCACCATTTACAGATTAATCTAGCTCATTACAAAGAATGCTTGTCAGTCATCTTAACACCCAACGCAAGTGTTAATAATTGATAACAGAACAAAATATATTGTATAAGAGTACTACAGTCCCGATTTAAATAGACAGGAACTTTATTGACAATTATAAAAGTTAAACAAGTTTATTATATTTAATTATACGTTAAGTCATGTGATCTGCAACTGTCACTTATTATACAGAATCAATACCTATCAAATAATACTAGTAATGAAGTAAAATGTTATCAATGTTGACTGCAAAAAAGTTTGCATTTTCAATGTGTTCTTTATTACTTGAAGGTTACTTTAAATTCGTGCTTTACCCTTTGAGATAGTTATAAAGGGGATAATAATTTCAGATATGTTTTTATAAACTGGTTCCTTTATCCTGCTAGTTTATAAAAATGAGTTTTATTCTGTCTATTACTCTCTAATGCAAAAAAAAAAAAAAAAAAAACGATTATGCTGATATATCGCATGGACAAAACTTGCACGTCACGTTAGCAAATAGGTGAATTATATTCTCGTAGGCCATTTTATTTCAATATCGCGGCTACAAAGCATTATCCTACTTTTTGGCATTTTTTCTTAGCTTCTGCTTATCGGAATTTCACTGTGCCAACTTTGAATGGTTCATATATATATGATTATCAAACCCTTTCTGTGTAAGAACCGGGTAATTAGCTAGCATACAATGCATATAATTTAATTTAACAAATATCCATGAAATGTAAAGTATATAACTCTGATCATGGAAACGAGATTTGTCCTTTTCTCTCTTGAATCTGATTTCAGAAGTTTCATAACACCGTTTTCTTCAGTCCGTTAATACACTCTTTATCTGTCTGAGGTCAGCGGGTCCTATAGTGGCTTTCTCCCCTGCCACCCCACCTTGTAGAATGGTATGGAAATCCTCTAGGGATGGCGCCTCCTTATCTTGGTTCTTCATTCAACTCCCCAATTCAATCTAGCACTTTTCAGAAGCCCGCGTTGAAAAGAAAAGCAAATATCCAATGGGGCTGTAAGGGCCATCAGTGTCCAGGTCTCATGACTTTCTTTTGACAGACTCCTCTTGGGGGATAAGATGGACGCTGGGGGTCGCAGTGAACTAACGGCTTCATTATTGAAACCTTTGTAAGGTCCCTTTTGACTTTATATAGACTACTATGCGTGACTTTTATTTTCTTGTATTACCATAACTTTTACTAACCTCACTACGCGAGGTGTTAGGATAGTCAGACTACCATTATCCAGTCTTGCCAAAATTCAAAAGACCCTAGTTCAGGTTTGGTGGACCGTTTTGTGCGCTCACGTTAACAAGTCCGATGTGTTCGGTTAAATGATTTCACTTGTCCAAATAAATATTGAATATCAAAATAGACATACAAACAAGTATTTTACTTTTTTTTTTTTGAGCACGCATATTTTAATGCATATGTATTAATTACGCTAGTGTGTAAAGGATGAGGAAGGTTGAACGCATAGTAAGTGTACCCGTAAAAAACTAATCTCAATACATCCGACCGGGATTCGGATACTTATCTCCCCGTAATCGGGAGTCTAGTCTCTTTCTTCTTAGACCATTCGACCACCTAAGTGGATAATCATCATTGTTAATTATCATTATTAATTATTATATTTTATAATTAATTACATAAAATGTGATTTCTTAGAGACGAAAAACAGTGGTTGAAATGTTTTAGAAATCCTATATTCAAGCCATGTTTCTATAAAGAAAAAGTTGTATGAATAAGGGCCGTTTTAGAAATTGCATGTTATTTTTAAAAAGTACTTAACAAGAGACATGCCAGGCCTTCACCGTGGTTTGGATTCCACGTTAAACTGTAGGTCCTTCATTTCATCTCACAATCACCCTATCATTACACATTAGCGTAAGTGCGTATAACCCGAATGGGTAGTAAGACGCGGTGCTAATAATAATAATAATAATAATAATAATAATAACAACAACAAGAGACAAAATAAGGATTTTGTATAATTGATAAAGAATCAAAAATTAATTTCAAGAAATTAAAGAGTTATATTATTTGATGGTTTTATTGACATCAAAAGGGCGGAGGGGACACCTTAGAGAGCACTATATATTGGGTGCCAAGGATATTATGCTCGCATGCCATAGATTCACCAGGCCTGTCCTAGTTTGACCCCAGACAGTGCCTAAATACTTGAGTCTCTGTATTTCGGTTCTTCCCTAATACCCAGTTATTTAAATTATTGGTGTGAGTGTAATGTGTTTTTAGGACAGCTTTGAAAACAAAGCGATGTTACATTTTGCCATAAAAGGAACGATTTATCGTTAACATTACGCCCCACCTCGATGGTCACGTGGCTTAAGGCGTCACTCTTTTCATATACTATATTACCGGTGACAAGAAGGTTGGGGCTTGTTGAATCCCTACCGGGTACACTGAGGCATTTTCCCCCTAATTATTTCCCCACTTTACTACCACGCAAACGCTAATAATTTTCCAAAAATTCCACCTACTACATCCCTACTTAATTCATGTAAATATATTCAGTTTGTCCGAACGAGAAGTAAGACTCGAGAAAATTGAGCCTATGTTACTTTTTAGCATAACATGAGATTACAGCGACCAGTTATGTTTTAGTAATAGAAGACATTTCATGTGTTTTGCCATGAAAAAGTGAACTCAAGTTTCATTTACTATAAAATCGGGAGAATGGACTCAAATCCCGATTTGTGAGAAAGGGGAGATGAATCGGGTAAGGTACAAATGTTTAGAAGTCTACTACAATAGTAGACGCTTCGATAATGTAGTCGTGTCCACTGCCTAAGGACTGGAAAAGGGGGGAGGGGGTTTGTAAAATACGAAGAAATAAACTTGAATGACTTTTAAAGAAGGTGAGAGAGGGGAAGCTCTGGTTTTCAAAGTTGTTTCTTCAGCGTAGATTTGAATCGGACTAAAACAAATTTCCCTTCTTTGGCTGGTTCCCTATTTTTTTTTTTTTGTAAAACCGGTTTAAGATAGGGGAGAGGCGGGGTGTCATAGGAGCCACACATTGTTTGCAACATACTTTCCTCAAAGTCCTCCGTCCGTCGCTCACGCCTTTGAATCACCACTTTGGACCAAGATTGGACTTTGCGGCTTACTCACCCCCGGCCCTTCCCTTTCGGCCACTAGTCGTTTACTGCTTAGATCCTACGACCGCACCTACCTTAATTTTGTGGCGCCCTTTGCGACGCCGTTCCGGGGATATCTGGTAACGTTTCCCTTACACCCTTGTCGAGAAGGCGTTGGGTGGAAAGGGGGTTAGCGACCGACCCCGGGAGCTTGAGGGGAATTGATTGCGTCCCGGGGCACCTTGCCTGGGAAATGAAGAGAGGTGGATGAAAAGAAAGAACGTCCTCGTTGTGACGTTGAAAAAAAAAACCTTGCCTATAGGAAAAAAATGCCACTATTAAATGGAAATTCTGTAAATTTGTGACTTATTTTATATAGTAATGGAGGAAATATGCTTGCACCTATTTTTAGTCTCCGGATTATGTTATGTTAAGTACAGGGAGTGTCTGCCAAGTGTAGATAACTTGGTTCGATCCCAGAAGGTGTACTTTTTGTGTTACCTCTGGAGGGGTGGATTTTTGGAGTAACAGTGCATTGTTTCAATAATCCTGCTTGTTGCAGTGTTGAAACTCATTGTAAAGTTTCAGGTGTACCACAATATTTAAATTTCAGATTAGGATCTATAAGTACAAAAGAGGCCCTGTGTCATTAAAAAGCTTAAGAATTGAATGTCTTACAAAAGTGAAACTTCTCAAATTTGTCAATTTATCTCAAAGGTTATGTTAATAATCTTATTTTAATCTGATAAATGCAATAATTTGTGTTATGTTAGCAGCACAAAAAATCGTAATCTATTTGAGAAATAATTTTGTGATTTAGAAACGACCGGGTTTTCATTCATAAAATAAATATGAGAGAGGAAAGGATTTTTCTCCGAAAGTAGATATTGCTCTTTTTAAGTGCTCTATATTTTTTCAAAAATAAAGATACTCTAAAAATCAGTTTTAAAATTTAGTTTTAATACTATAGACATGATAAGCGATTCTTTCATTATACAGCAGACATAATTAAGCATTAGTAAAATCGTACAACGTAGCATGAAATAATATATTTATGCTCACATCAATTGGCTTGTGGAACAAGGCGACAATCTTGTCTGGCTTACTGTTCAGCTTTCAAATCTGGTCCGGGTGTACTGAGGATATTTTTTTTTCCTAAATGGTTTCCCCCACGTTGTTTAGAATACATTTCCCCTAAAATTATATCTCCCTCTCCGCTACAAGATAATTTAATGCAAACAGCCCGGACGAGCATTAAGAAACATTACCAAAAACAGCAATCATCTTTCAAAGATAAATGCTATGATCTATTTTGTAATCTAAAATAAATACTCTTTAGAAAATTTTAGTTCTCCAATTCACTAACAGCTGCAGAAAGGAAAAGGATGGGTGATACCAAAATGAAAACAGTTACTTTTACTTCTATTGTAAGCCTGGTATCTTTTTTTTTCTTGAAATTTCATTAGCATCTACAAAGTGGGGAAACTTTAGTCTTGATATACACGCTTCATTTGGTTTCATTGAAAGTTACATCGAGACTTGTCCTACCTTGTAGTATATAATACTCGCCAAACAATGCTTAGTTTATCTCTGGGAATAAGAGTTAATGGCTGGTGAACGAACATATGTCAAGCGGTTCTCACTGCTGTCTAAAGTTGTTGTTTTTTGTTCCACAACTTTCATTGCAATAAAATTATAAATATTTTACCTTCTTGAAAACTAATTATTAATAACTTACGTTCACAAAGTAATTATTTATCTTGTGAAGTACTAATTATAAAAAACATATAATTTCTAAAACTATGTTATTCATACGGTAGCAATTTTTAATAAATATCACCTAGATGGATTTCTGAAAACGTTTCATTTATTGTCCTCTTTATAGCTGTAGAAATAATTGCAATAGAACAAACTTTTTTTGTTTTAAGTTAATTCAAAACATTTAAGACTACAAAATTAGTTTATCAATATCTACACTTCGTATACCCTGTAAAGTATCAAGCTTGCACTGTTCCACTATGACGTAGCTTATAAGATAGCTTCATAGTGCTCTCACTTAAGGTAAGGTTCACAGTGAGCAGTGCACCTTAAATAATATATACCAGCAAATATATATTGTCAATTAGATTTTGCGAGCAACACACAAACGATTTCATATATTCTTAAAATGGTACTCTGTGGTTTGCATAAAATCTATTGTTGATCACCTGCTTTGGTGGCTGAATGGTCTAAGGCGCTGATCCCACAGTGGATTAGACTGCCGATGATGGGGAGATTCGGGTTAGAATCTGTCGGGTGTACGGATTTGTTTCCCAAAATAGTTTTCCACTATCCCTCCACGCAAATTCGGGTACATTTTATATACAGTTAACCTTCCTAATCCATAATTAATTAGCGTAATTAGTGCATATGCGTATTACATGAACAGATAGTAAGACGCCGTGATAAAATCAATTAAAATAAAATATTATTAATGAAAATGGGTGGGTATACAAAACGTTTTATTTGTGTTACAAAACTCTGAAAAGTTAAAAAATTTACTAATCACGCTACTGATTTTAGGGATTAGGAAATTTATATTTAGAGGAAGTGTACCCACATTTGCATGGAGGGAGAGTGGAAAACCATTTTGGAAAAACCACCCACAGTACACCCGACCGGTATTTGAACCTCTATCTCCTCGTCATCGGCAATCTAGTCTACTGGGAGAATAGCGCCTTATACCATTCAGCCACCGAAGTAAGTCACTACACTGTTAATGTATCTAATAAATTGCACGTGCGTGTTATAAATCAGTTTATCAACTTTTTGACTGTGATACGACCCGCCGAGCAGAATTGTTGAACGATTTGCATAACCCAACATTGCCTGCGTGATTTGCTTCAGCCTCTCTCAAATTGTTATTTGCGTAAGCAAACTTTTTTTCCATGCCGTAATAGTTATGTTTCATAATAAGCAATTATTTAATTTATTTTATACTTTTATTTTTGCAATTAGCATGCAGGCTGTATTAACAAACAATTTAAACTTAATGCTTTTGGGGCCAACATGTATATTTTAAATTGTTGGTTATTTAATGCACACTTTCTAAACACAGGCTTCTATTACCACATGATTTACAAGCTTAGGACAACAGATTTAATAACAAAAACCTAACATTCGTGCCAGAAATATTGTCGACTTTTCACTATTGTATAGGTGGTATGTCTAAAGATTTTTTTTTTTTTAATTTTAAAATTTTCTTTTGAACTGAGTTGTTAATTCTTTGCGCTTAGGACAGATAAATTTGATAATATAAATTGAATATTTTGCTGATTAATCCTGGTACGGATCTGATGTAATTAATCCAGCATAAATAACGATATAACCTCTTATCAAAAGTTTGTTCAGGCATTGTGAAGTTGTTGACTTGAGAAAAGCCGCGAATTTTTAAAAGATTTATCTGCAGAGAATTCAGTGAAGGTCTGAAATGAAGGAAAACCGCCTTTTATCCGACGCGTGGAAACATTGTGGCGTTCAGTGACGCGAATATGACCTGTCCGCCTCGTCTTGAAAAGCATCTTCCTCTACTTTGGGAATTTTATCTGCCCGCAGCCTTTACTTCTTCCACTTCTTCCCCACCCATTTTTTTTCTTTTCTATCCGGCGAGGATTCGCCTTAAGGTGCGGTCGCATAGCTACTAATACACAGTAAAAGTGACTGATTTGCGACCGAAATTCTAGATGAACCAATTATGATACATTTTTTATTTTTTTTATTATGACTGTGTGGACACTTTTCTAAATTGATATTGAATTATATAACTAATTTTTTTATGCATTAATTTTTAAAATTAACTCAAAAAAACACATTTTTGAAAATAGTTTGATTTAAAAAAAACAAAAACGTACTATCTTAAGTTTTGTGTGTAGTTTAAAAATATAATATTTTTAATCACGTAAACCTATTCATAGGGCCATAAATTTGGCAGTAGTTACATAAATTTAGTTGTATTACAAGATAGGGGTGGCAACCCCCACCATACCTACTCAAGCCAAGAGAGAGAGAGGAAGTGTCTGGAAGAACCCAAGATTCAGCAGTCGGCAGGCAGTAATCCTATTGTTCGCTTGACAGGACAACACTAATAGCCTTGAAACATGTCCAGAGGACCAGTTGGAATATTTCAGTTGTATTTTTTTCCTGAGTCTTAAAAAAAAAAAATTGCAAGCTAGAAGGTGAACCTACATCAACATTATTTAATAAAATATACTTTTAATGGGGTTTTTAACATGTAATTTATGAAAACAAGGATTATATAAGCACACGACTTACAACTAGCTTTTAACTATGACGTACATAACGGTTTACTAAAGTTAAATTAGCGAATTTACCTGGGATCAAAACCGGGACCCTTAGCATAGTAAGTACACGTGCTATTGTCCTAGCTAAAGTATCAGTTAAAATATAATGAGAAACGTACCACGTAAAATATGATAAGCCACTTTAAATAAATATTTTAAAAAATATAGTGATCAAAGCGTAGCTTTGATAAAATAATATTCAATATCAAAATTGGATCCAATTTAAATGTTGTGCAAGTTGCCGCAACTTATGATGACTCTCAACACACAAAGTATTAAATTATTTACCTTTATTTTGTATTAAAGATTGAATACTTTTCTAAAACATGCAATTATTTTTATGCTCCTAAACTATGAATGATCTTTTTGAGGTCAGCGTAGCATTTCGAAGTGTTCGGAAACTATATGCTATCTTCCAAGTAGACCAGAGTTGGAATGGGCCCCCCAAAAGGGCTTGGCTTTCCAAAGGGCGTAAAATATTTAGATGATTTCAAAAAAGTTTACCTATTTATTGTAAAATAGCTATACGAATTCTGGTAGAATTAAATAATATTCACTAATAATAATTATTAGTGGTTACTGCAAAGACTTCCAAAATAACATTATTTTTGTTTTTCCGTTATTATTGGATAATGTGACTTTCATAGGTTATTTTTAATCAAATAGTATAAAGAAAAATTAATGGGGTAAGTGAATTTTATCTCACAAAATTGGAAAAAAATCTATCATTTAAGGAACAAATTGTACAAGATATTATATCCTTGGCAAGGATCCTCGGACTATTTGGATATAGTCTGTTTCAACAACATTTATCCTGAGCAAACTGGGTTTGTCTGGGAAAAAAGGGTGGGTACTACATCACACCCCCAATCACCTCAACTAAACCAGACTTATATCAATGCTGAATACAAGTCCCTCCAAAGACACACACCAACACATTCCAAAATACATTTTCAATTTTACGCCAAGCTCTCAAATATTTTAAATTTATAAATTATTGAATGAATTATTCAACTTTACATATCCAAATTATAATAAGGGAGAGACACTGCTACAAATCCTATTAATAACATAATAATACGTGTAATTACATCAAATATACTAGTCACAGTAAGTTCATTAGAGAAATTAAAAATTGAAACGGGTGATCAAAGATTATTCCAGGGAGAGAGTTTTGTAACGATCTCCGTAAGTTTATGTGGGAACTAACTTGAAGGCCTACGAAAGGCTCTCCTTACCAAACAAACTTAGTAATTAAACAATAGATCTTGTTGTTTAATATCTTAAGTTTTCTTAATTCTTACTTCAGCAACGAAAAATTACGCAGGAGCCAAAAAATTACACACGCGTAAATCATCACCAAACGCTATCACAAACACTAAACAGCTGATTTCCACTGCTACAAGGGCAAAACCACATGACAACAGCCACACGGATCATGGACGAGGTGTGCCTTCTCTCCGACTGTGGCCGGCGCCGATCGCCCCTTGTTGCCGAACATCCTCCAACCTCTAAATTTGTACTCACTCTAAATTTAATTTCACCTCAACGGCCCCCCTAAGATTTATTATTCGAATATTATTTTGAATTTAATTTTTTTTTAGATTCATCACTGCAAATTTTATTCGCCAAGAGCGAGGTGGAGCCTGTGCTGAGGGCGCACAGACTAAAGAAACTCAAGGGCAGATGGGCCAGCCTAAGTCTGATGAGTAGACTAGTTAAAATGACATAGCCTCCCTAAAGTTTCTAATGAACTCGTCCTTGCAAGAAACTATTTCTACCTGCTACAGAGGTTTGAAATCTTTTCTTTGGTAGGTTAGTCAGTTGTCTCTCCGGTTAGCGTTGAGTGTTCGTAAATAGTAGCTAATAGTCTTGTATAAAGTGAGGAAAGTGCATAGTTTCAGCGTTATGTCAGAAACACGTGTGAAGGGACTGATGCGCTACTCTACTAAAGGTAACAAGATTGTACGTCCATCAAGAAAACCGAAGAAAAAGCGTAGGCCTCAAGGGCTAGCAAATTACTGGAAAACAAAATGGTATGTATTTTTCATTAAAACATAAACAAAAGATCTAAATCCATTAGTATCAGGGGAAAAAAGAATGAAGCTGTAAAAAGGAGAAGTTAACATTATATAATGTTGTTGCGATGGCTTAGAAATCTAACCAAATTTATATTTTCCAAACTTTAGTTCACGTGCTGAAAGTACAGAGGACTCATAAAGAGACAATTCATCTCAAAATACCTCAAGGAACCAAGAAGAACCACACTTTCTTTCCATGTAAGTATTTAAAAATCAAGATTTCCACATTGATTATTCAAAATAAAAGTTGAAACAAACATAATTAATTATTGTATTTATTTGTTTGTTTAGGGGTGTTCACGGAGGAGCTCAGGAACGCGAATTAAAAGTGCCTAACATAACAGAGCCTCAAAATGAAAATCTTCGTTTTGATCTATCTATGTAAGTAGCATGCAATAGTTTTAAGATGTTTAATTTATTAAGGAAAAAGTCCCATGGATGCGACCATTATTTGTGTTTTTGTGTGTCTCTTCTCTTTGTGCATGTTTGTATCAACCCTTTTTTTTGGTGTTCGAATATAATCCGCGGGACTGGGGGTGAATTTTTCCTTAGTAGTTTCCCATCTCCTCTCCATGCAAATGCGGGTGTGCTTACATAATCACTTACCTTCCTAATCCTTACCTCACTAGATTAAATTTGTCAATTTTGTGATGAATAACGTTCTAAAATAATAATAATATAAATAATAATAACAATAATAGGTTTTTAAAATCCAAAAAGCTGACTGGTTCTTGAAAAAGTCTCGAAGCAATGCAAAAAAGCTTGATAAAAATTTGAAATTTCATAAAGAAAAAAATAAAAGATAAAAATCATATATAATAAAATTACAATTAAAACGTTTTAAAGATTTAAATGAGAGCATTGTATCCACCTTAAGAAACTAAAACACTATTAGTTTATTTTGTGTTGAAGATATCTATTGTGAAGTCATACTAAATCGTATAAAACTAGCACGTTGTTTTATACTAGCCTACTTTATAATCCCCAAATATAATAAGTTGTAATTTTTTTAAACGATGAATAATCTACGATCGAATTATACATAGTAAGCCTAATACAATAAAAAATGTATAAACATAATAATGGCCATTTTACACCCGATAAGTGTATCAAGAGCAGCTTTAATACAACCAAATCCCATTTTTAATCTTCATGCCAACTTTAGACAATTTAAAAAGATAACTTTAACTAGATTTTAAATATTCGGGTAGGTATCTCCGGTACAAGTATATTCGTTTTTATTTAAATGATTTTAGTTCATTCATTTTTAATTAATAAATTTAAAAATGTTGTTGTCCTCACAATTTTGATAACGCCTGGAATAATCCCCGGAGTGGGCTCCATCAAATTTTACTTGCTTAACTCTGAAATCAGTTCTGTCAGTCCTGATTATAAATTAACCTTGTTAGTGACAAATCAGACCCGGAACTAAGCTGAATTCTGGAATAACATAAGTTAAAACTATGCCCAATATCTTAATAACGCAAGGCAAAACTAAACCTATTTCCGAAATAGTATTAGTCAAAACTAAACCCAGTTCCAATATAGTATTAGTCGAAACTAAGCCCAGTTTTGGAATAATGTTAGCGAAGACTAAACCCGGTTCCGGAATAATGTCCAGTTAGGATTAATCCCAGTTACAGCCAGCCCTCTGGACCAAGACAGATTAAGTCTAACCTAACCTTAACTACCTATCTGTTTCAAATAAATTAATACATAGTACTTTTTTTTGTCGTATTAGACGCAAGGTTACATTTAGAGTGTCATTTTTTGAAAAACATGTGTTTTGTTTCCGACTTATTATTAATACATTTGACCCTTTTTCTCAGGTATACAAAGAGCCCAGATACATTAATAACTACTAATACCAAATTAACCCTATTTCAACATATTCATTACAAGGAAGAAGAATAATCAACCTTAAATATTTTGTTGAACAAATAATATCAATGGATGACCATCTTCCTTTTCACTGCTCTTTCAAAGACATGGATCCAAAACGTGAAATAAGAAGAGGACTGAATTCTGGATTCATGTTCAAATGTAGACTCTGTGGATTGGAAAGTATGTTGTAGACAGATATTCCTGATAATTCTGTAGAAACTCTTTTCATGGACGTTAACAGTGCTGCCGTATCAGGAACAATGAGTACTGGTGGAGGGCATGCACAGCTCGATGAAATGATGTCAACAATGAATATTCCATGTATGAGTAGCAACACCTTCAAAAAGTATCATGATCGCCTAGGAGATGAGTGGGAAAAAGGCAGCACAGTGTGAAATGGAAGACGCAGTCAAGCTAGAGATAGAAGAAGCAAAGAAACGAGGGCACATAGCAGCCGATGGGACTCCTCTATTAACCGTGGCAGCTGATGGCAGCTGGGGAAAGCGATCTTACAGAAACAACTACAGTTCGTTGTCGGGTGTGGTAAGTAAAGCTTTTCTTCGTATTCAAACGCTTATTTTTAAGCCTTATGGAAGTATATCCCACAAATTTCCACACTGTTAAATATGAATATAAATCACTTTTTGGGCATTTGTATTAATTATTATATGACGAATTTAATTTTTGTGCCATACTAACCAAGATAGAGCGCTGCCCAAAAAAAAAAGAAAAACTTTTTTTAATCTAACTGGGTTAACACAAATTAAAACTCAAAGGGCTCAATTAATTATGATAATTTTATTCATTCAATCAATTTAATCCAACTGAGTGTCAGAAAATCACAATGAAGTTGTAAAAATTCAAGTATACACAAATTTATTTAACTAAACATTACAAATATATTTAGGTATTTACCATAAACCAATAGTAAAAAATCCATGTATTTAGATAACATAAACACTCGATTTAACTCGATTTTAGCCAAAGTTTGTAATTACATTTACCTTTGAAAAAAAAAATTACTGAACACGTAAATCTAATCCGGGACATTCTACTATGCATGTTTTGCTATCCAGGAATCGTCCCATTCTCAGAACTATTTCTAGTTTATTCAAGTTCACTATTCATAAGTGTCGTCCTTATTATTGTAAAATACTATTGTTAAGTGATGATACATGTGTGCTTTACAGGCTGCGATCATTGGTTTATATACAAGAAAAGTTCTATACATCGGCGTAAAAAACAAATTCTGCACAACTTGCACACGTTCTAAAAATAAAGGTGTAGATCCACATCAACACGTGTGCAGTAAGAACTGGGATCTTAGTTCAACCAGCATGGAAGCTGCAATTATTGTAGAAGGATTTCTTGTTAGTGAGGCTATCTATGGAGTGAGATATGCAAAGTTAGTGGCTGACGGTGATAGCAGCGTGTATAAGAAAATACTTGACGCCAGGCCATATAAAACAATGACAGTAGAAAAAGTGGAATGCCGTAACCATTTACTCAGGAATTATTGTAATAAAATTAGAGACATAGTTACAACAAGTGATGGAGGACGGTTCCCAGTTATGTTACGTAAGAAAATAGGAAATAATACACTCAGGTTAAGAACAGCTGTCAGTAAAGCTATACAATATAGGAAAAAACAAGATGCACCCTAGAAAAGAGAATGGATGAATTAAGAAAAGATATTTTGAATGGACCTAGCCATGTGTTAGGTGACCATTCGAAATGCAAAGAGCGTGGATATTTTTGCCAGGGAAAAAATAAGCCAAATGAATTTAACCTAATTCCTGATTTAATTAAAGTAGGTCTCTTTGAAAAGGTTTTGGCCCCATCTAAATATCTTGCCCAGAACAGTCACAGCCTTATACAAGATGTAGACAGCAACGCTGCGGAACAATATAATGGTGCCGTTGCAAAATTCATCGGTGGGAAAAGAATAAATTTTTCCCGGTCTGGCAGTTATAAAGTAAGATGTTTGGCTGCAGTGGTCCAACACAACACGGGAAAGGCCCATTACGTACTCCACAAATCTATCTACGGTAGAAGTCCCGGGAGATTTTGTAAGGAATCTCAAATGAAGAGAAAGTTGAAGGTAGACTCTGAGAAAAGAACGTCGTAGAAAGAAGCCAAAGCTAGCAAGATCCCTTTTTTGCGAAAAAGGTAGCCAGGACCAAGACTATGGTGCAAATGTGCAGCGACCAGACATGAGTGTAGAGGAATTTCAAAGAGAGAAAGACCAGTTTTTAATCTCTCTAAGAAGAACCAAAGAAGAAAGAGAAGCTTTAGAACGTCTTACAATCTTACAGAGAGAAAGTGGCGAATGGCTTGAACAAAGAAGAAAATTATTGACGGCATCCAACTTTGGTACAGTATGCAAACGTAGAGCAGATACTGGTTGTGAAAAATTGGTTAAGCAAATGCTGTACAGCTCTGAACTACAATCTCAATCAATTATGTATGGCCAGATAAAGGAAGGAGATGCAATTAATGACCTTGAAAAAAAAGAAAGCGTTAAAGTAGTACCCTGTGGCCTTTTTTTAGACAGAGATATACCTTATTTAGGAGCTTCACCAGATGGTCTTATTGGTGAGGATGGGATAGTGGAGGTAAAATTTCCATTCTCTGCAGCTGAGATGACTCCTGAAGAAGGTGTTTTAGCAGGGAAAATACAAGTTTTTAAGGAAAATAAAGGTGACTTGTTCTTAACAAACGCCATAACTATTTCCATCAAATTCAAGGTCAGCTTCACATAACCCAACGAAAATACTGTTTACTTGTAGTATGGACAAAAAAAGGTATGGTAGTAAAAAGGGTAGAAAAAGATGATGATTTTTGGAAAATTGAAATGGAATCAAAATTAACTAGATTTTATTTAGATTGCATATTGCCAGAGTTAATAGATCCTAGGCACACTAGATCAATGAAAATAAGAAATCCAGAATATATTTTGAATGCACAAAATTCTAAAACAAAGTAACAATTTTTTTTTAAACAAAGTAATAATTACTTTGTTTCAAAATTGTTGTTTACCTAGTTTTAGACTTTTGTTTATATACAATTATTATATACATTTTTATTCTTTATTTTAAAAACTGTCACTAAGACACTATGATTGATTTAAAATGTTTATATTTTAATACATTGTAAAAATGTGTTTTATTGTAATGGTTACTTGATATTTCTAGATAATTGTACTATGTCCCTGGAATAAAAGTAACTGAAGATATCATCGATTGTGATGACTTCCAGGGTTTTATATATAGCCTAGCTTTTCTCTGTTCCTACAATACAACTATTATAAATGTATTCTATTGTAATTGCTACTAGATATATCTATATAATTGTGCTATGTTCCTGCAATAAGAGTAACTGAAAATATCATCGATTGTAATGACTTCTATTTTTTTATATATATTTTAGATTTACTCTATTCCTACAATACAACTATTATAAATGTATTCTATTGTAATTACTACTAGATATTTCTATATAATTGTTTTTTGTTCCTACAATGAAAGTAACTGAAGATCTCATCTATTGTATTGACTTCCTGGGTTTTGTATATAGCTTAGCTTTACTCTATTCCTACATTACAACTATTATAAATGTATTTTATTGTAATTAATACTGGATATTTTTATATAATTGTGTTTTGTTCCTACAATGAAAGTAACTGAAGCTTCCATCTATTGTAATGACTTCCAGGGTTTTGTAAATAGCTTTACTTTACTCTAATCTTACAATAAAACTATTTATAAATATATTTTATTGTAATTAATACTAAATATTTATATACGATTGTGTTTTGTTCCTACAATGAAAGTAACTGAAGCTTCCATCTATTGTAATGACTTCCAGGGTTTTGTATATAGCTTAGCTTTACTCTATTCTTACAATAAAATTATTTATAAATATATTTTGTTGTAATTAATACTAAATATTTATATATGATTGTGTTTTGTTCCTACAATGAAAGTAACTGAAGCTTCCATTTATTGTAATGACTTAGAAGGGTTTTGTATATAGCTTAGCTTTAATCTATTCCTACAATATTCTATTACAAATGTATTTTATTGTAATTATCAATAGAGATACTATATAATTGTGCTAAGTTCCTGCAATAAAAGTAATTGAAGATGTCATCTATTAAATTACTTCCAGAGTTTTGTATATAGCTTAGCTTTATTCTATTCCTACAATAAAACCATTAAATATATGTTATTGTAATGGCTAATAGATATTCTATATAGTTGTGCTATGTTACTATGATCGAGTGCAATGAGAGACAAACGCGTTAGTCAACTGGGCATTTGGTGCGGGTTCCTCCAAAATGTGTTCAACAGTAACGCTTTCAATAAATTTATGGTAAAATGTGTATATTTTTACACAATGGAGAAAGACTTAAACACAAGTCCAAAGATACCATAAAAAAACTCTCTTCATTTAAAAAGTGTTGACAAATTCCAGGACACCCTTGACAGTTATTCAAGATCTGTTGATATTAGCATGTGCAGAAAACTAAACTCTACTTTGTTACTGGAGAAATATTTGATTAATTTTGGCCAACAAATTTCATTTCTAAAAAAAACTGTAAAATTACTCGCGCTCCCTTCTGTCGCAACTTAATCAATACAAGAAGTATTTAGTGTAAAAAAAACTCCTTCCATTGGCAGTTGAGGGGGTGGGAATCAGCTACCCCCACAAAAAAAAATTCTCCATCCTCATAAGTGCCCTCCTATAGTAAAATATTAAATCTTGCATATGTGGTTGGTTCTCACCATTATGAGAGTAGCTCCTAAATATCCCATATATTGTTATCAAATGGGGACTATAATAATAGAGAAGCAACTTTTTTTAGACATTCATATAAAATCTAGATTTGCCAAGGACGGGGAGATCGAGATTCGAATCTCGGTTGGGTGAACTGGGGATTTCCTAAATGTTTTTTCACTCTCCCTCCACGAAAATTTGAGTTCCCTTACTATAAATTCAACCTGCCCAATTTCTAACCCATTAGCGTAATTAGTACTTAAGTGTATAACCCAAACGGGTAGTAAGATACGGTGCTAAAAAAATAAAATAAAGATACCCTCTAGATCAGCGGTTCATAACCTTGTATCGCTCGCGTACCGCTTGGCATTTTCATGAATTGAGTCCTTAATTATAGAAATGTTTGATTACTACATTAGCAATTATAATAATTATAATAATTTATTTGTTGCAACTGAAAAATATGGGCTAATAATGAGATTAAAAAACAATGTTATAATAAGGTGAATAAAGAGTTCATATATTTTTACATTCAAAAAGCAAAAATATACCCAAAGAATTACATTTAATTAATTAATTTATTTATTAATAAATATAAACTATTTTATGTTTGAAATTAAAATCATTTTCTCAAGATCATATATATAGCCCCGCCTCTCGCCAAATCGTTGAGTTAATTTAATAACTTTTGAACTTTTGACTGATATTTTGTCTTAAACTGCTAGCAAATGTAGCTTTTTCCACCATTATCAAAATGATTCCGCGTACCCCCAAACGTCCTGGCACGTACCCCACGTTGGGAACCGCTGCTCTAGATAATTGGGCCAAATATGTAACGCGTCCTCTTACTAAGCTAATTGTTAGATTCCCGCTGGGACGTCGTATTGATCATATTTTGATGAATTTACGGTCTCGAGTTCTGTCTTAGGTTTATGCTAGTTTGTAAATCATGTGCCTATATAACCACATTTCAGTGAAGGTATTCAGAAAGTGCACGTTTTATATTCAATTATACTATTAAAAAAGTTTGTAGGTCATGTGCTAATATAGCCAATTTTTAGGATGTTCAGAAAGTGCACGAATAACTTTCCAATTGATTTTAAAAATTTAGAAAAGCACTATATAATACAATTAGTCACTTTTTTTTCAAACCACCTAGCAATAATCAATATGCATATGATAATTATATTTTCTTCAAACGCAAATTTAAAACTATTTCATTTTTACTAGAAAAATAAAACAGTTTTCTAAGTACTGTATATTAGAAATAGGAACAAAGCTTATTCAGTGTAGCCTGTTTATTCAAACACTTTGCGAACCCAGTGCTTCAGGTAGAGGCAGCGGCCGGTCTCTGCCTTGTTTGTATTTCAGAATACAGAAAACCAATCGACCATAAGAGTGACACACGCCAGGGTAGGGAAAGTAATAGAGTGGTGGGGGTATTTCCTCTCCTCAAGCAAGTACTCAGTTCGAGAAGGATGATAAGACCCAAAAGGGAATTTGGTCTTCTATTCTGCCGCACCTTAAGTTTGTGAAACAGGGTGAAACAACCCTCCAGAAGACTTCAAGCCAACAAAATGTAATCTCTTGTTTACATTGAGACTTTAATTAAAATGCTCTTGGTCTTGATGAATTTTCACGGTTTTCTCAGTCAAGTTTGTAATGTTTTCTTTATGGTGTTTACAGTTTCATAATTTTAACTAGATTTGTCTCTAAATATCAACATTTCAGAACCATACAATGGTATCTATAAGAAGTTCTGGAGTTGAATTTAATTTTCTTTTCGAAACACTAAGCAGGGTTTTAGTTTTAAGGGGGTGGCTACAAACAGGGGAAACATGTAAAAAAAAGAAGAAATTCTTTGATATTTGGGAAAACAGTAAAATGTCATGGAATATAATTGAAAATTAGGAAGAGTGATGGAATTTAAATTCTTGACTAATTCTTTACCACATGATTTACAAGCTTAGGACAACAGATTTAATAACAAAAACCTAACATTCGTGCCAGAAATATTGTCGACTTTTCACTATTGTATAGGTGGTATGTCTAAAGATTTTTTTTTTTTTAATTTTAAAATTTTCTTTTGAACTGAGTTGTTAATTCTTTGCGCTTAGGACAGATAAATTTGATAATATAAATTGAATATTTTGCTGATTAATCCTGGTACGGATCTGATGTAATTAATCCAGCATAAATAACGATATAACCTCTTATCAAAAGTTTGTTCAGGCATTGTGAAGTTGTTGACTTGAGAAAAGCCGCGAATTTTTAAAAGATTTATCTGCAGAGAATTCAGTGAAGGTCTGAAATGAAGGAAAAACCGCCTTTTATCCGACGCGTGGAAACATTGTGGCGTTCAGTGACGCGAATATGACCTGTCCGCCTCGTCTTGAAAAGCATCTTCCTCTACTTTGGGAATTTTATCTGCCCGCAGCCTTTACTTCTTCCACTTCTTCCCCACCCATTTTTTTTCTTTTCTATCCGGCGAGGATTCGCCTTAAGGTGCGGTCGCATAGCTACTAATACACAGTAAAAGTGACTGATTTGCGACCGAAATTCTAGATGAACCAATTATGATACATTTTTTATTTTTTTTATTATGACTGTGTGGACACTTTTCTAAATTGATATTGAATTATATAACTAATTTTTTTATGCATTAATTTTTAAAATTAACTCAAAAAACACATTTTTGAAAATAGTTTGATTTAAAAAAAACAAAAACGTACTATCTTAAGTTTTGTGTGTAGTTTAAAAATATAATATTTTTAATCACGTAAACCTATTCATAGGGCCATAAATTTGGCAGTAGTTACATAAATTTAGTTGTATTACAAGATAGGGGTGGCAACCCCCACCATACCTACTCAAGCCAAGAGAGAGAGAGGAAGTGTCTGGAAGAACCCAAGATTCAGCAGTCGGCAGGCAGTAATCCTATTGTTCGCTTGACAGGACAACACTAATAGCCTTGAAACATGTCCAGAGGACCAGTTGGAATATTTCAGTTGTATTTTTTTCCTGAGTCTTAAAAAAAAAAAATTGCAAGCTAGAAGGTGAACCTACATCAACATTATTTAATAAAATATACTTTTAATGGGGTTTTTAACATGTAATTTATGAAAACAAGGATTATATAAGCACACGACTTACAACTAGCTTTTAACTATGACGTACATAACGGTTTACTAAAGTTAAATTAGCGAATTTACCTGGGATCAAAACCGGGACCCTTAGCATAGTAAGTACACGTGCTATTGTCCTAGCTAAAGTATCAGTTAAAATATAATGAGAAACGTACCACGTAAAATATGATAAGCCACTTTAAATAAATATTTTAAAAAATATAGTGATCAAAGCGTAGCTTTGATAAAATAATATTCAATATCAAAATTGGATCCAATTTAAATGTTGTGCAAGTTGCCGCAACTTATGATGACTCTCAACACACAAAGTATTAAATTATTTACCTTTATTTTGTATTAAAGATTGAATACTTTTCTAAAACATGCAATTATTTTTATGCTCCTAAACTATGAATGATCTTTTTGAGGTCAGCGTAGCATTTCGAAGTGTTCGGAAACTATATGCTATCTTCCAAGTAGACCAGAGTTGGAATGGGCCCCCCAAAAGGGCTTGGCTTTCCAAAGGGCGTAAAATATTTAGATGATTTCAAAAAAGTTTACCTATTTATTGTAAAATAGCTATACGAATTCTGGTAGAATTAAATAATATTCACTAATAATAATTATTAGTGGTTACTGCAAAGACTTCCAAAATAACATTATTTTTGTTTTTCCGTTATTATTGGATAATGTGACTTTCATAGGTTATTTTTAATCAAATAGTATAAAGAAAAATTAATGGGGTAAGTGAATTTTATCTCACAAAATTGGAAAAAAATCTATCATTTAAGGAACAAATTGTACAAGATATTATATCCTTGGCAAGGATCCTCGGACTATTTGGATATAGTCTGTTTCAACAACATTTATCCTGAGCAAACTGGGTTTGTCTGGGAAAAAAGGGTGGGTACTACATCACACCCCCAATCACCTCAACTAAACCAGACTTATATCAATGCTGAATACAAGTCCCTCCAAAGACACACACCAACACATTCCAAAATACATTTTCAATTTTACGCCAAGCTCTCAAATATTTTAAATTTATAAATTATTGAATGAATTATTCAACTTTACATATCCAAATTATAATAAGGGAGAGACACTGCTACAAATCCTATTAATAACATAATAATACGTGTAATTACATCAAATATACTAGTCACAGTAAGTTCATTAGAGAAATTAAAAATTGAAACGGGTGATCAAAGATTATTCCAGGGAGAGAGTTTTGTAACGATCTCCGTAAGTTTATGTGGGAACTAACTTGAAGGCCTACGAAAGGCTCTCCTTACCAAACAAACTTAGTAATTAAACAATAGATCTTGTTGTTTAATATCTTAAGTTTTCTTAATTCTTACTTCAGCAACGAAAAATTACGCAGGAGCCAAAAAATTACACACGCGTAAAATCATCACCAAACGCTATCACAAACACTAAACAGCTGATTTCCACTGCTACAAGGGCAAACCACATGACAACAGCCACACGGATCATGGACGAGGTGTGCCTTCTCTCCGACTGTGGCCGGCGCCGATCGCCCCTTGTTGCCGAACATCCTCCAACCTCTAAATTTGTACTCACTCTAAATTTAATTTCACCTCAACGGCCCCGCCTAAGATTTATTATTCGAATATTATTTTGAATTTAATTTTTTTTTAGATTCATCACTGCAAATTTTATTCGCCAAGAGCGAGGTGGAGCCTGTGCTGAGGGCGCACAGACTAAAGAAACTCAAGGGCAGATGGGCCAGCCTAAGTCTGATGAGTAGACTAGTTAAAATGACATAGCCTCCCTAAAGTTTCTAATGAACTCGTCCTTGCAAGAAACTATTTCTACCTGCTACAGAGGTTTGAAATCTTTTCTTTGGTAGGTTAGTCAGTTGTCTCTCCGGTTAGCGTTGAGTGTTCGTAAATAGTAGCTAATAGTCTTGTATAAAGTGAGGAAAGTGCATAGTTTCAGCGTTATGTCAGAAACACGTGTGAAGGGACTGATGCGCTACTCTACTAAAGGTAACAAGATTGTACGTCCATCAAGAAAACCGAAGAAAAAGCGTAGGCCTCAAGGGCTAGCAAATTACTGGAAAACAAAATGGTATGTATTTTTCATTAAAACATAAACAAAAGATCTAAATCCATTAGTATCAGGGGAAAAAAGAATGAAGCTGTAAAAAGGAGAAGTTAACATTATATAATGTTGTTGCGATGGCTTAGAAATCTAACCAAATTTATATTTTCCAAACTTTAGTTCACGTGCTGAAAGTACAGAGGACTCATAAAGAGACAATTCATCTCAAAATACCTCAAGGAACCAAGAAGAACCACACTTTCTTTCCATGTAAGTATTTAAAAATCAAGATTTCCACATTGATTATTCAAAATAAAAGTTGAAACAAACATAATTAATTATTGTATTTATTTGTTTGTTTAGGGGTGTTCACGGAGGAGCTCAGGAACGCGAATTAAAAGTGCCTAACATAACAGAGCCTCAAAATGAAAATCTTCGTTTTGATCTATCTATGTAAGTAGCATGCAATAGTTTTAAGATGTTTAATTTATTAAGGAAAAAGTCCCATGGATGCGACCATTATTTGTGTTTTTGTGTGTCTCTCTCTCTTTGTGCATGTTTGTATCAACCCTTTTTTTTGGTGTTCGAATATAATCCGCGGGACTGGGGGTGAATTTTTCCTTAGTAGTTTCCCATCTCCTCTCCATGCAAATGCGGGTGTGCTTACATAATCACTTACCTTCCTAATCCTTACCTCACTAGATTAAATTTGTCAATTTTGTGATGAATAACGTTCTAAAATAATAATAATATAAATAATAATAACAATAATAGGTTTTTAAAATCCAAAAAGCTGACTGGTTCTTGAAAAAGTCTCGAAGCAATGCAAAAAAGCTTGATAAAAATTTGAAATTTCATAAAGAAAAAAATAAAAGATAAAAATCATATATAATAAAATTACAATTAAAACGTTTTAAAGATTTAAATGAGAGCATTGTATCCACCTTAAGAAACTAAAACACTATTAGTTTATTTTGTGTTGAAGATATCTATTGTGAAGTCATACTAAATCGTATAAAACTAGCACGTTGTTTTATACTAGCCTACTTTATAATCCCCAAATATAATAAGTTGTAATTTTTTTAAACGATGAATAATCTACGATCGAATTATACATAGTAAGCCTAATACAATAAAAAATGTATAAACATAATAATGGCCATTTTACACCCGATAAGTGTATCAAGAGCAGCTTTAATACAACCAAATCCCATTTTTAATCTTCATGCCAACTTTAGACAATTTAAAAAGATAACTTTAACTAGATTTTAAATATTCGGGTAGGTATCTCCGGTACAAGTATATTCGTTTTTATTTAAATGATTTTAGTTCATTCATTTTTAATTAATAAATTTAAAAATGTTGTTGTCCTCACAATTTTGATAACGCCTGGAATAATCCCCGGAGTGGGCTCCATCAAATTTTACTTGCTTAACTCTGAAATCAGTTCTGTCAGTCCTGATTATAAATTAACCTTGTTAGTGACAAATCAGACCCGGAACTAAGCTGAATTCTGGAATAACATAAGTTAAAACTATGCCCAATATCTTAATAACGCAAGGCAAAACTAAACCTATTTCCGAAATAGTATTAGTCAAAACTAAACCCAGTTCCAATATAGTATTAGTCGAAACTAAGCCCAGTTTTGGAATAATGTTAGCGAAGACTAAACCCGGTTCCGGAATAATGTCCAGTTAGGATTAATCCCAGTTACAGCCAGCCCTCTGGACCAAGACAGATTAAGTCTAACCTAACCTTAACTACCTATCTGTTTCAAATAAATTAATACATAGTACTTTTTTTTGTCGTATTAGACGCAAGGTTACATTTAGAGTGTCATTTTTTGAAAAACATGTGTTTTGTTTCCGACTTATTATTAATACATTTGACCCTTTTTCTCAGGTATACAAAGAGCCCAGATACATTAATAACTACTAATACCAAATTAACCCCTATTTCAACATATTCATTACAAGGAAGAAGAATAATCAACCTTAAATATTTTGTTGAACAAATAATATCAATGGATGACCATCTTCCTTTTCACTGCTCTTTCAAAGACATGGATCCAAAACGTGAAATAAGAAGAGGACTGAATTCTGGATTCATGTTCAAATGTAGACTCTGTGGATTGGAAAGTATGTTGTAGACAGATATTCCTGATAATTCTGTAGAAACTCTTTTCATGGACGTTAACAGTGCTGCCGTATCAGGAACAATGAGTACTGGTGGAGGGCATGCACAGCTCGATGAAATGATGTCAACAATGAATATTCCATGTATGAGTAGCAACACCTTCAAAAAGTATCATGATCGCCTAGGAGATGAGTGGGAAAAGGCAGCACAGTGTGAAATGGAAGACGCAGTCAAGCTAGAGATAGAAGAAGCAAAGAAACGAGGGCACATAGCAGCCGATGGGACTCCTCTATTAACCGTGGCAGCTGATGGCAGCTGGGGAAAGCGATCTTACAGAAACAACTACAGTTCGTTGTCGGGTGTGGTAAGTAAAGCTTTTCTTCGTATTCAAACGCTTATTTTTAAGCCTTATGGAAGTATATCCCACAAATTTCCACACTGTTAAATATGAATATAAATCACTTTTTGGGCATTTGTATTAATTATTATATGACGAATTTAATTTTTGTGCCATACTAACCAAGATAGAGCGCTGCCCAAAAAGAAAAAGAAAAACTTTTTTTAATCTAACTGGGTTAACACAAATTAAAACTCAAAGGGCTCAATTAATTATGATAATTTTATTCATTCAATCAATTTAATCCAACTGAGTGTCAGAAAATCACAATGAAGTTGTAAAAATTCAAGTATACACAAATTTATTTAACTAAACATTACAAATATATTTAGGTATTTACCATAAACCAATAGTAAAAAATCCATGTATTTAGATAACATAAACACTCGATTTAACTCGATTTTAGCCAAAGTTTGTAATTACATTTACCTTTGAAAAAAAAAAATTACTGAACACGTAAATCTAATCCGGGACATTCTACTATGCATGTTTTGCTATCCAGGAATCGTCCCATTCTCAGAACTATTTCTAGTTTATTCAAGTTCACTATTCATAAGTGTCGTCCTTATTATTGTAAAATACTATTGTTAAGTGATGATACATGTGTGCTTTACAGGCTGCGATCATTGGTTTATATACAAGAAAAGTTCTATACATCGGCGTAAAAAACAAATTCTGCACAACTTGCACACGTTCTAAAAATAAAGGTGTAGATCCACATCAACACGTGTGCAGTAAGAACTGGGATCTTAGTTCAACCAGCATGGAAGCTGCAATTATTGTAGAAGGATTTCTTGTTAGTGAGGCTATCTATGGAGTGAGATATGCAAAGTTAGTGGCTGACGGTGATAGCAGCGTGTATAAGAAAATACTTGACGCCAGGCCATATAAAACAATGACAGTAGAAAAAGTGGAATGCCGTAACCATTTACTCAGGAATTATTGTAATAAAATTAGAGACATAGTTACAACAAGTGATGGAGGACGGTTCCCAGTTATGTTACGTAAGAAAATAGGAAATAATACACTCAGGTTAAGAACAGCTGTCAGTAAAGCTATACAATATAGGAAAAAACAAGATGCACCCTAGAAAAGAGAATGGATGAATTAAGAAAAGATATTTTGAATGGACCTAGCCATGTGTTAGGTGACCATTCGAAATGCAAAGAGCGTGGATATTTTTGCCAGGGAAAAAATAAGCCAAATGAATTTAACCTAATTCCTGATTTAATTAAAGTAGGTCTCTTTGAAAAGGTTTTGGCCCCATCTAAATATCTTGCCCAGAACAGTCACAGCCTTATACAAGATGTAGACAGCAACGCTGCGGAACAATATAATGGTGCCGTTGCAAAATTCATCGGTGGGAAAAGAATAAATTTTTCCCGGTCTGGCAGTTATAAAGTAAGATGTTTGGCTGCAGTGGTCCAACACAACACGGGAAAGGCCCATTACGTACTCCACAAATCTATCTACGGTAGAAGTCCCGGGAGATTTTGTAAGGAATCTCAAATGAAGAGAAAGTTGAAGGTAGACTCTGAGAAAGAACGTCGTAGAAAGAAGCCAAAGCTAGCAAGATCCCTTTTTTGCGAAAAAGGTAGCCAGGACCAAGACTATGGTGCAAATGTGCAGCGACCAGACATGAGTGTAGAGGAATTTCAAAGAGAGAAAGACCAGTTTTTAATCTCTCTAAGAAGAACCAAAGAAGAAAGAGAAGCTTTAGAACGTCTTACAATCTTACAGAGAGAAAGTGGCGAATGGCTTGAACAAAGAAGAAAATTATTGACGGCATCCAACTTTGGTACAGTATGCAAACGTAGAGCAGATACTGGTTGTGAAAAATTGGTTAAGCAAATGCTGTACAGCTCTGAACTACAATCTCAATCAATTATGTATGGCCAGATAAAGGAAGGAGATGCAATTAATGACCTTGAAAAAAAAGAAAGCGTTAAAGTAGTACCCTGTGGCCTTTTTTTAGACAGAGATATACCTTATTTAGGAGCTTCACCAGATGGTCTTATTGGTGAGGATGGGATAGTGGAGGTAAAATTTCCATTCTCTGCAGCTGAGATGACTCCTGAAGAAGGTGTTTTAGCAGGGAAAATACAAGTTTTTAAGGAAAATAAAGGTGAGCTTGTTCTTAACAAACGCCATAACTATTTCCATCAAATTCAAGGTCAGCTTCACATAACCCAACGAAAATACTGTTTACTTGTAGTATGGACAAAAAAAGGTATGGTAGTAAAAAGGGTAGAAAAAGATGATGATTTTTGGAAAATTGAAATGGAATCAAAATTAACTAGATTTTATTTAGATTGCATATTGCCAGAGTTAATAGATCCTAGGCACACTAGATCAATGAAAATAAGAAATCCAGAATATATTTTGAATGCACAAAATTCTAAAACAAAGTAACAATTTTTTTTTAAACAAAGTAATAATTACTTTGTTTCAAAATTGTTGTTTACCTAGTTTTAGACTTTTGTTTATATACAATTATTATATACATTTTTATTCTTTATTTTAAAAACTGTCACTAAGACACTATGATTGATTTAAAATGTTTATATTTTAATACATTGTAAAAATGTGTTTTATTGTAATGGTTACTTGATATTTCTAGATAATTGTACTATGTCCCTGGAATAAAAGTAACTGAAGATATCATCGATTGTGATGACTTCCAGGGTTTTATATATAGCCTAGCTTTTCTCTGTTCCTACAATACAACTATTATAAATGTATTCTATTGTAATTGCTACTAGATATATCTATATAATTGTGCTATGTTCCTGCAATAAGAGTAACTGAAAATATCATCGATTGTAATGACTTCTATTTTTTTATATATATTTTAGATTTACTCTATTCCTACAATACAACTATTATAAATGTATTCTATTGTAATTACTACTAGATATTTCTATATAATTGTTTTTTGTTCCTACAATGAAAGTAACTGAAGATCTCATCTATTGTATTGACTTCCTGGGTTTTGTATATAGCTTAGCTTTACTCTATTCCTACATTACAACTATTATAAATGTATTTTATTGTAATTAATACTGGATATTTTTATATAATTGTGTTTTGTTCCTACAATGAAAGTAACTGAAGCTTCCATCTATTGTAATGACTTCCAGGGTTTTGTAAATAGCTTTACTTTACTCTAATCTTACAATAAAACTATTTATAAATATATTTTATTGTAATTAATACTAAATATTTATATACGATTGTGTTTTGTTCCTACAATGAAAGTAACTGAAGCTTCCATCTATTGTAATGACTTCCAGGGTTTTGTATATAGCTTAGCTTTACTCTATTCTTACAATAAAATTATTTATAAATATATTTTGTTGTAATTAATACTAAATATTTATATATGATTGTGTTTTGTTCCTACAATGAAAGTAACTGAAGCTTCCATTTATTGTAATGACTTAGAAGGGTTTTGTATATAGCTTAGCTTTAATCTATTCCTACAATATTCTATTACAAATGTATTTTATTGTAATTATCAATAGAGATACCTATATAATTGTGCTAAGTTCCTGCAATAAAAGTAATTGAAGATGTCATCTATTAAATTACTTCCAGAGTTTTGTATATAGCTTAGCTTTATTCTATTCCTACAATAAAACCATTAAAATATATGTTATTGTAATGGCTAATAGATATTCTATATAGTTGTGCTATGTTACTATGATCGAGTGCAATGAGAGACAAACGCGTTAGTCAACTGGGCATTTGGTGCGGGTTCCTCCAAAATGTGTTCAACAGTAACGCTTTCAATAAATTTATGGTAAAATGTGTATATTTTTACACAATGGAGAAAGACTTAAACACAAGTCCAAAGATACCATAAAAAAACTCTCTTCATTTAAAAAGTGTTGACAAATTCCAGGACACCCTTGACAGTTATTCAAGATCTGTTGATATTAGCATGTGCAGAAAACTAAACTCTACTTTGTTACTGGAGAAATATTTGATTAATTTTGGCCAACAAATTTCATTTCTAAAAAAAACTGTAAAATTACTCGCGCTCCCTTCTGTCGCAACTTAATCAATACAAGAAGTATTTAGTGTAAAAAAAACTCCTTCCATTGGCAGTTGAGGGGGTGGGAATCAGCTACCCCCACAAAAAAAAATTCTCCATCCTCATAAGTGCCCTCCTATAGTAAAATATTAAATCTTGCATATGTGGTTGGTTCTCACCATTATGAGAGTAGCTCCTAAATATCCCATATATTGTTATCAAATGGGGACTATAATAATAGAGAAGCAACTTTTTTTAGACATTCATATAAAATCTAGATTTGCCAAGGACGGGGAGATCGAGATTCGAATCTCGGTTGGGTGAACTGGGGATTTCCTAAATGTTTTTTCACTCTCCCTCCACGAAAATTTGAGTTCCCTTACTATAAATTCAACCTGCCCAATTTCTAACCCATTAGCGTAATTAGTACTTAAGTGTATAACCCAAACGGGTAGTAAGATACGGTGCTAAAAAAATAAAATAAAGATACCCTCTAGATCAGCGGTTCATAACCTTGTATCGCTCGCGTACCGCTTGGCATTTTCATGAATTGAGTCCTTAATTATAGAAATGTTTGATTACTACATTAGCAATTATAATAATTATAATAATTTATTTGTTGCAACTGAAAAATATGGGCTAATAATGAGATTAAAAAACAATGTTATAATAAGGTGAATAAAGAGTTCATATATTTTTACATTCAAAAAGCAAAAATATACCCAAAGAATTACATTTAATTAATTAATTTATTTATTAATAAATATAAACTATTTTATGTTTGAAATTAAAATCATTTTCTCAAGATCATATATATAGCCCCGCCTCTCGCCAAATCGTTGAGTTAATTTAATAACTTTTGAACTTTTGACTGATATTTTGTCTTAAACTGCTAGCAAATGTAGCTTTTTCCACCATTATCAAAATGATTCCGCGTACCCCCAAACGTCCTGGCACGTACCCCACGTTGGGAACCGCTGCTCTAGATAATTGGGCCAAATATGTAACGCGTCCTCTTACTAAGCTAATTGTTAGATTCCCGCTGGGACGTCGTATTGATCATATTTTGATGAATTTACGGTCTCGAGTTCTGTCTTAGGTTTATGCTAGTTTGTAAATCATGTGCCTATATAACCACATTTCAGTGAAGGTATTCAGAAAGTGCACGTTTTATATTCAATTATACTATTAAAAAAGTTTGTAGGTCATGTGCTAATATAGCCAATTTTTAGGATGTTCAGAAAGTGCACGAATAACTTTCCAATTGATTTTAAAAATTTAGAAAAGCACTATATAATACAATTAGTCACTTTTTTTTCAAACCACCTAGCAATAATCAATATGCATATGATAATTATATTTTCTTCAAACGCAAATTTAAAACTATTTCATTTTTACTAGAAAAATAAAACAGTTTTCTAAGTACTGTATATTAGAAATAGGAACAAAGCTTATTCAGTGTAGCCTGTTTATTCAAACACTTTGCGAACCCAGTGCTTCAGGTAGAGGCAGCGGCCGGTCTCTGCCTTGTTTGTATTTCAGAATACAGAAAACCAATCGACCATAAGAGTGACACACGCCAGGGTAGGGAAAGTAATAGAGTGGTGGGGGTATTTCCTCTCCTCAAGCAAGTACTCAGTTCGAGAAGGATGATAAGACCCAAAAGGGAATTTGGTCTTCTATTCTGCCGCACCTTAAGTTTGTGAAACAGGGTGAAACAACCCTCCAGAAGACTTCAAGCCAACAAAATGTAATCTCTTGTTTACATTGAGACTTTAATTAAAATGCTCTTGGTCTTGATGAATTTTCACGGTTTTCTCAGTCAAGTTTGTAATGTTTTCTTTATGGTGTTTACAGTTTCATAATTTTAACTAGATTTGTCTCTAAATATCAACATTTCAGAACCATACAATGGTATCTATAAGAAGTTCTGGAGTTGAATTTAATTTTCTTTTCGAAACACTAAGCAGGGTTTTAGTTTTAAGGGGGTGGCTACAAACAGGGGAAACATGTAAAAAAAAGAAGAAATTCTTTGATATTTGGGAAAACAGTAAAATGTCATGGAATATAATTGAAAATTAGGAAGAGTGATGGAATTTAAATTCTTGACTAATTCTTTACCTGAACATCTAAACAAAAGTGGGACATAAATTTTCTCGTTGTTAACAAAATGCGTAGTCTAGATTTGACAGTCTTAACATTAGATGGCTGTACAGGGTTTGTTTTATAACACACACAAGGACACAATGATATATAAAACATTAAATACTAGAAACATAACGTGTAAGAATATATGTTTGGTAGCTTAGGATTTTTGTTATGTGATAAATGCAATAAAAAATAAAATTCACACTCACCAAAACAAACTGTAAATATCTTAGGTGTGTATTTTTTAAGTGTTGTCTGTCAAACCTGGAAAAGTCATGGAATTTAATAATACAAGTTTTGTAACTACCCCGTCTGAGCCTAAATGCAAGATTATCGATGAAAGTGAATGTGTGAATAAGATATTTTCTAAACTAATGATATTTGCTTGGTGAGAGTATAAAAAACACTACTGGCCAACGTCGGTGCAGCAGGTAAGGTTTGGATCTTAGTTTTGTAATAATTGGTCCAGGAAACTATGTTACTTGCTGCAATTATCTCTTTCATAAAAGCTGTAGCCTCAAATTTAAAATTGGAACAACTGTTAAATTATTTTAAATTGGTAGGTATGAACGTGGTGTGTTTTCACACTGCCCCTCCCCTCCCCATATACCCCCGGGGGATGGGAAGCCCTCGGCAATAAAACGTGCAGACGAATGTCAAGGTCTTGAATTGGTTTTTCCACCTTGCTTGAATATTGTATAAGCTGAGTAACACGAGAGTCTCAAACTCAACTTGCATTATTTGCCATTCAGGGTCCTTTTCTCTTTTCTTTCCCCCTCACTCTCCCCTCTTCACCTTATTTATTTGCATCCATACCTTAAAAAGAAGACACACTGGGATCATTCTATAGACTTCGTTATTTCTAGTACTTCAAAACCACATTTGTTAAGATGCAACTAAACTGTGGTTAAAGAAGTCTCCAAAAAACTCAAACAAGTGCCCTTTAAACGTAAACACGACCCTCTTGTGAGTAACATTGTTGTCTTGGTTTGTTTTTATTGCAATTAACGTTTGATTGTGAAACAATATAATGACATAGTCATACTCTATTTAGATAAACCCGTCATAATAAAATATAGTTCTTACATGTCAGGAAATCTGGAAGGCAGACTATATTCTACAGTAATTTTTCTAAAAGCTTAAATGATTTTGGTTATAAAAGGGACACAAAAAATATCACATTTTAGAGCTTTATTTTTATTACTAATTCGTGTAGCCTTGTGGGATACTACATTTCTCCCCTCCCCCTTTTTAAATTGATTAGTTTCGGCTATGCTTGTTTCTAAGAAATTAACAACAAAAATAATTACTAAACCATTTTCTTAAATTACATATTTACTTTTATTCTCTCGGTGTTTTTATTTTTTACTTTGTTTTACCTTTCTATCCACTGGGCTGTCATCTCGCCCCTGATACTCTGAGCCTCTCCTCAGTAAACACCCTCTCTCCATATTTCTCTCTCACCTCTTTATCTCTCTCTACTTCTTGTTTTGTTTACATCCAAGTACAATACCAACCTCTTGTTCTATAAATCCTACTTTACTCGATTAGCGGGTGCACGCCGGATCACTCAATATTGGATGGGGACGGGGACTTATCGCGTACACAGCTCTGGGGAACAAATGAGGGGTTTGCGAAGAATACTTGAGAGTGCATATCGGTTCGCTCTTATATGTAAAACACTCTCTCATACCTCGGTAATGTTTGAAAATAAGGTAAAATCTCTGATATAGCATTGCATTTATTGCTATTAACAAATTGTTATTAATACGGTAAACAAGTTACTTTAATTTTAGAAACTATAGTGTAAAGAAGGCAATGTGTTTTTAAATGTTACAAGAGAGCAACCATTGTTTGTATATATTTTAATTATGATTAATAATATCATAGTCATTATTGTCTCCATTATTGACGACGTCGGTGGTCTTGGGGTAAAGTGCTTGCCTCAGGACGCGATTTATGTGGGTTCAAACTCACCCGGGGTGACTGATTTTTCTTGTGCGATAAAATCCGTAGCACAACTTCCTTCGGAGGGGAAGAAAAGCCGTCGGTCCCATGTCGATTGTGGCATCATTAAGTATTGATCATACATAACTTTTTTTTTTAGCCCCGCGTCTTACTATCCTTTCGGGTTATACGCTTACGCAATAATTACGTTTATGGTTTTAGGGATGAGGAAGGATATATTTATAAGAAGTGTATCCGAATTTGCATGGAGAGAGAATGAAAACCAATTTTGGATAAACCAGTCTCAGTACACCCGACTGAGATTCTAACCTTGATCTCCCCGTCATTGTCATTCTAACCCATTGCTTGAGTGACGCCTTGGACCATGCGGCCACAGAAGTGAGTCACCATAGTTTGCATGTGCAACATCGTAAGTTATTCTATGGAGCGTTCAGGTAGGACTGTAAGGGAAGCGAGAAAATGTCACTTTTTTTGTTTGCAACTTTTTATATCAAAATTATTTTGGTCAAAATAAAAAAAATATTTCTTCAGTATAAGCATAGAGTTTAACTTTATTCACATGGTGATATCAACAATTGTTGAATATCTGTCATGAGCATAGTGGCATTAGAGGATACACTTTTTAAATGGAGAGAGAAAGTTGTCATTAAATTCCAGGACATCCTTGACAAACTGAGTTCGCCGTGTAAAGAAAATCATAGACAATGCTCCTAGAGGATATATATTTTATTAATTTTGACCAAAAAATGCGTACATATAAAAAGTGCAAAAAAAAAGTTTTCTTTTCTCGCGTCGTGTCCGCTTCTAACCCACCTTAATGCTTCGCAGGATAACCTAATCTATCCTTACTTACTTACTCGACCTTTTGTGACGAGGTCTTCATCTAGTTTGTATCCGATGTATTTACCCTTAAACTTTTCAATGGGTGTGGATTTCATTAGAACAGTGTGTGCATGTAGCCTTACCCTATGAATCAAAATTTGAAGCTAAATTGGTTGAATTTCTGCTGGTTTATCACCTGTTAACTTATCATTAACGTCAGTTAATAACCTAACTCGTTTACTTTACACTTGTCGGCGGTGAAGCGTGTGTCTCATTCACTGTATACAATAATTTTAGCATGAATACCGTTATGGAAGGCCTTATTTCGTACTAAAATTTTACTGTATATTATTATTTTACTAGGATAAAAAAGCCTTCCAAAAGGTAGTAGAAAGTCCGTTCTGAAAGACCTTTTATCCTACCAAAATACCAGCATACCGTAGGATTTTGGTACGGAAAAGGGCCTTGAAGAATTCTAGTGACTTGCCTTATCTTTGGGTCACTGGCTGCTAAGTGGTTCGTATTAGGATGTGTGTGTGGACCTACCACTGTATTTGCACATCTCTTATCAAGCTGAGAATGACGCCTTTGCCCAGTCGATAGCGCTTTCCTCTAGGGTTATTAAGGGTCTTTGGTTTGATTATCAGCTTAGTATAGACATATATCGGTGGGAAAATTAGGGACTTCCCTTTTCGTAGTGATAAATTGACTACTTAGGGCTTGGGTGTTGTATCTGTTTTATAATTAAACTAGTGTGTAAGTAGTGTGTTACCGATTCGTTGTTCGAATGATCTTAACGCGTTACTCGAGTGTTAAACTGGACTGCCCGTGATGTGGAGATCGGGCCTTGGATGTACTGAAGGCTTTTTTCCTAAACAATTATTCACTCTAGCTCCACATAAATACAGGTAAAATTCTATCTTTCTCATCCTCAATACAGTATCTTAATTTGAACGTATGCGTATCCAACCCGAACGAGCAGGGAGATATGGTGACAAAAAAAAATGTGTTGATATATTCATTTGTTTCAGAAAGTGAAAATTAAAGACCTCTAATAAAATACTACAAAGCCATTGTTTGATTAAATTTCTTGGAAAACGAAATAATTGAATATGTTTCTAAAAATTCTGGAGCAAAAAATGGACGTTACATATTTTCTCTCAAAGTATAAGCTTCTTAGGAACGTTTCTAGCTGTAATTCCTCGTCAACTCCTCTTCCTCCCCTAACCCCTTCCAAACCTCCCTTTTTTTTTCTGGACTTGTTTTAACATATATTACTACATTTTAACCTGATTCGCAATTTTTTCTCGTATTCAGTTTTTCTTGTCCTTACTAAATAACTGAGTGAACGTCTTTACGCGTTCCAAGATTAGAATTCTTAGATTGTGTTGTAGGATATTGTTAATACAGTAAATTATTTCTTAAGGCGGAGTGCTAGTGAGCGCGATTTTAGTGCATTAATTTAGCAGTTTTTATAGCATTACACATTTTTTTGCCAAAATAAATCAAATATTTCTTCTATAGAAACATAGAGTTTAGTTTTCTGCACATGCTAATCTCAACAGTTGTTGAATATCTGTCATGAGCATGGCGGCATTTAGTGCCAAACTTTTCTCTTTATTTAAAAAGTTTGGCACTAAATGCCGCCATGCTCATGACAGATATTAAACAACTGTTGAGATTAGCATGTGCAGGAAACAAAACTCTATGTTTCTATAGAAGAAATATTTTATTTATTTTGGCCAAAAGATATTTGTGCTATAAAAACTGCAAAAATACTGCCCTAAACTCGCGCTCACTAGCACCCCGCCTTAATGAGTCTTCTAAACTTACTTTTATCAGTCATACTAGTTAACATTATTTTCTTCCTTGATCTTAAACTCTTAGGATATTTGTAAGTAACCCTCCGTTCTTCCCTTTCTGCTTTCTCTTTCATTTATTGATAGTTTGTATAGCCAGCGTCTTGCACCACTTGTTCTATATAATAAGTATCTTGTGAATGTGGGGAATGCTAGACCTCCACCGTGGTTCGGATTCCACGTTAAACTGTAGGTCCTTCATTTCATCTCACAATCACCCTACCATTACACATTAGCGTAAGTGCGTATAACTCGAACGGGTAGTGAGACGCGGTGCTAATAATAATAATAATAATAATAATAATAATAATAAGTATAAATAGTTTAATATGAAAAGATACATTTTATCTATTCTATTTTTTTTCTCAGAAGGGTTGAGAAGTATTAATTTTTGAGAAAACATTGATATTTTAAGGAATAAAATAAATATCTGTAGACAAAAATAAAAGCCAAAGTAGAGTAGATACTAGATAGATATCGCGGGACTTTAAGTAAATCATTTTGTCTCCCTTCTTGATGTAGAGGCTGCAACAAAATGTCGAACTATTAACTGTATTTCCCACATAAGTTATATTCCGTAAACCTATTACTTCTAAAATATTTTTTGTGTAAATTATATAAAATATAAAAGCACTAAAAGTGTATTATTTAGATTGGAAATGTTTAGTACGGTCATCCTAGATTATATTTTACACAAATTAAGATTTTCTTTTTCATTTCACATATTAATTTTTAGCCCATGGAAAAAAATCAAATAATTTTGATATATTGGTTTGAGGTATTTAACCCGCATTGTTAATTAAATGGGGGCTTATAACATCGTTGACACATGTCAAGACATTTAGCTCCCTTTCCATATGTCTACACTAATTTTGTAGGGATAAGAAGGGTAGAATTTAAAGAAAATGTAGTCACAGTAAGCGGATGAAGGGGAAAATTATTTAGATAACCATCTTATTACACCCTGCCAATATTTGAACCCCGACCTCCCCGTCACTGGCATACCAGACGAGATGAGTTGGAAACCTTTGTCTTCATTGTTGAGAGTGTACAGCATAAAAAAATGTGTGAAATGTTTACACGCGTACAATAGTAGAGTTATAAAAAACACCCAAATGTAGCCTCCCCCCCTTTTTTTTACAATGTTGAAGTTAGCTAAATATTGTGTACAGTCCAATTTTAATAGAAAGGGCCTTTAAGTAAACTCAATTATATTTACTTTTGGTCAACACTTATAATATTTTGACCGCTTCTTTGGTTTAGTAGTCAAGAGTTCCTGGCTACAGATCCAGAAGTCTCTAGTTCGATCCCCGATGCTTCCAGATTTATCTGAGCTGCAGTGGGTTTGGGACGGGGTCACACTCTGTCTCGTGAGGACAGACAAGGATATACTTGAATAAATAAGTAGCAGCTCCGGTTTAGAAAACTGAGATTATCCGCAAACATGTTAATTCTGTTGACCACATGACATCTTTTATCTGTAAATTTTGGAACTATCTTCGCCAACATGGGGTTGCTGCTTGGTCGTTATAGCTCGTTTGCCGGCTGACGCCATGGAGTTCCTTTTTTATTTAAAAATAACATTTTATTACATTGGGTGTCTTGGGGTAAAGTGCTCGCCTTAGGTCCCGATGTTCGGGGGCTCAAACCCAGCTGGGGTTGATGGATGTTTCTTGAGAAATAAAAAGCAATAGCATAACGTCCTTCGACATGTAAAATAACCCTGAGAAGTATGTGAAAATACCATTCCCGGCAAAATTGGTACGCCCTTTCGCTCTCGTTCATAGAAATTCTCGTGTGCTGATTTAATCAGTTGGTTTGAAAGTGCACGTTAAATATCTAAAATAAATTTTAAAATAAAATAACATGCAACATTTATAGGTATTGATAATATTGATCAAAAGTGACAAATAACGATGACTTAACTTGACTTATGAATACGCGAAAGTAGAGCTTTTTTTTTTTTTTTTTTTCTAGTTCGGATGATAATTGGACTGTAGTGTGGGCCGCCCAGTATGTTCTCGTCGCATGCCTGCGCCCTCATGTTGAGGCCTATGTTGTAGTTGTCACTGTTGTGTGACGTCATCTCCATGTCTTGTCCTAGCGGCAACGCCCTTTAGCTCTCGTTACAGTTTCATCAGTCAATCCCTCGACCCGCAGCGACAAACGGGAGAGAAATAAACCCACTGTAAATGCGACTTTTTTGTGTGTGTTTGGTTTTGACTAAAGGCGGTGGTTTCATTCTCCGGCCATGTTATTTTTTATTATAAAAAACAGAATATGCTTTGAAGTTATGGCAGATTTTTTTTAAATTTCCCACAAATAATATTTAAGGGTCGGCTGAAACGTCATTTGCTTTCCATCGTATTCAATTTTGCAAGGATTATTACATGATTAAAGAATACTATTTATTTTTTATACTAAATAATATAATTTTATCTAATTGCACCGCGTTTTACTACACGTCCGAGTTGTTCACATATTTACATTAATGGGCTAGGAATGAGAAATATTTAATTTAGAGGAAATTTACCTTCATTTGCTTAGAATAATATTGAAAAACCATTCAGTAAAATATCAGTTCGGTACACTCTTCTGGGATTCAAAACCATTTAGAAAATAGATGCCTCTGTAACCTGATTCGGTGGCCACATGGTTTAAGGTGTAACTCTTGTGTTGGACTAGACTGCCGATGACAAGAATATCGGGGTTATTATAATCCCGGTTTGGTGTACTGAGGGTGTCTTTTTCTAAATTGTTTTCCACTCTCGCTCGACGCAAATACGTGTACACTTCCTTTAAATTAAACCTTCTTCATCCTTACCTCACTAACGTAACTAGTGTATAGGCGTATAACCTGAACAGGTAGTAAGAAATAGTGAAAAAAAAATCTTCTGTACACAGTACACCTGACCTCTCCTTCACCGTCAAACCAGACTGGACGAGTCTGACGCCTTAGCTCATGCGTTCGTCAGTGCAGGGAATGACGTTGTACCTCAAGTGATCTTCTTTACACTCCTCTCATTGTCATAAGCTAAACAAAATGCTAAAATTCTTCATCTTAAAATTTTTAATTTAAATCATCCTATTTTATCTCCCCTTCACACACTCTTTTTTTTCCAACAAACACTTTAGTTTGGGAACTATCCACTTCGGGGGTCGAATCATCTAAGACATGTGTCTCGCGATAGACCGGACTGCCAGTTAATGGGAGAATAGGTTCGAATCCTGGTGGTGTGTACCGAGTATGGTTTTTATTAAATAGTTTCCTACTCTTCTTCCACGCGGATGCGTATACATTTCTTACCAAATTATACCTTCCTCATTCCTTTGCCGCTAGGGTAATTATTATGCATGTGTATAGCCAGAAATGTAAGTGAGACTCGGTAAAAAAAAAATTGTAAACTATTGAGGGTGCTTAGAAGTTGAACCCTCCTCACCTCTAACCATCATATTCCCATCTTTATCTCCTGAAACCTAATTATTCAAGCAAAGTGCTCTTTGGATGCCCTCTTCCCGTGTATTACGATCCAGAGATCCTCGGTGACATGTGGTGACATTGATAGTCTTGTGTGTTGTCCCCTCCCTCTGCCCTCGTGTGTGTGGGGAGGAGGCACTCTATTGCAGGTAGGGATCACGGATCAACGTTACTCCTGTCATCACTAATTCTCTTTTGACGTTGCTGTTTCCTATTAGCATAATGAAGGCCTTTGGACAGTTCATGTGTTGACATTACTTAGAGTCTACATAAAAAAAACTGCTTTAAATGTATTCTAGGCTACCTCTGGCTTAAATGTAATGCTATTTGAAGGTTTTACGGTTAGGCCTACTGCTAATATTAGTACAGTAAAAATACGTTCAAAAAAGTTTAAGAATTTTTTTTTTCTATTGCGTTTAACTAGAAATCTTATGAAACATTTTGAACATAAGGGGTAAAGTTGTTATAGAAAATAAAAAATAAAAACTTATTAAAATGTTATGATAAATCTGATGTTTTAGGCTAATGTATTATTACTTTCAGTTAGGTGGTAAATTAAGTGTCTGGAATACGATGGCTGTAAGTTTGCCTTATGAACACTACATCAATTTCCAATTTTTGTGCTGGCGGCCGGGGTTCAATCCTCGGTCCCGGCACAGACTTATCTGATTTCCAAACCCTTCCTACACCTCTGACAAGACATCTTGTGAATATGTGAAATGCCAGTCCACCACCGTGGTTCGGATTCCACGTTAAACTGTAGGTCCTTCATTTCATCTCACAATCACCCTACCATTACACATTAGCATAAGTGCGTATAACCCGAACGGGTAGTAAGACGCGGTGCTAATAATAATAATAATAATAATAATAATAATAATAAAATAATTTCCAATTTTAAAATTTGTAAGAAGTTAATAACTTTTTACCATATCATTAGTGTTAATTTACAGACATTCAAAAATGATAGCTGCAGATCACTTGACTTTAATGAATACGTGAAAATAGAATTAGCAACGTTTCTAACCGTCAGATAAGGCCTTTCCTATTAAAATTGAACTGTGCCTTACTGGTTATTGTTTTGGACGTGAGAATAGGTTCTTGCCACATGATCCTTTCCTGGGTAATGTTTCGCCTCCGTCTCTTACGTACTTGATACGTTCGACGCGTACGGGTTTTCTTTTAAAAACCCACGTGGCCGTTAAACCCGTACCCCACACGGGCAATGTTTTCTTACTTAGATTCACACAAGCAGTTAAACCCGTTCCCCACGCTGGTAAGCTGCATCAAAACTACATCAAATTCCTGGCTCTACACGCTAACCACGTGATCATGGTGTGCTTAATCCCCCTGTATTTTTTAAAAAAGAATTATAAATGTAAATGCATTATTTAATATTCTGTAAATTGAAAAATGACACCCGAACACGGGAATATAACCCGGGACTTTCGTCTTAGTAAGCCAATGCTCTACTAAGATCACACGCTCCATCAGATAACATAGCCACCTTCGACTCGGTCAATTTACAGAATATGATTTAGATGCGCTTATAGAAGTATTATTAAATATAAAAGCTTAGCTATTTATTACATTACTTGAGTAATTAGTGTTCGATGTTTAAGATTTGTATCTTATTAGGAATCTTGAGAAAAAATATGGATAGACAAACCGATACCACGTGGCTTTTTTATATAATAATAGAAAGTATCACTAAATAACCAGTCGAGTCTCTATTACGTAAAATACTACATGCAATCACTCGGGTCATTACGATCGTCCTAGTAGCTAAGGTTACCAACAAAAATATAACTCTTTTCAAAAAATGGTTTGTGTAGGCCTATACATAAATTAAATTTAAATATTTGGAAACAAACCTGTGTATATGTTTGATTATAAACACACCTTCAAAATAAATTTAAATAAAATCATTTATTTAAAAAAAAATTCGTTTTCTCTTTTGCAAAAAAAAAGATATTTCACTTCATTGTTAAATTTGCTAACCAAGACTTTTTATCTCTTTTGCGTATGCGTTTTTAACTTAACATCGCTGAAAACTAGGAGCTGCGCAAGTACTAAGTTATACAAACGTTTCCTTGAAAGTTACTTGTTTTACTAATAGTCGCCATGTTAGTTGGTCATCCGCACGGTAATAGTTGACTTGTACTGTATTCACTATTGGATTATCTACGAAAACATCGCTGGAGTGTAGGTTGTTGCCATGTAGAGGGTGCCACGTAACGTAAGGCTGTAAGGAACACTTGCCGCCGTTAGGCCAGCCCCAAGATCCCTCTTCATGCTGTATTCATCCGAACTATGCATTATGTAAGTGCACGATCTATACACGTTTTAGTCAGACAACAAAGTTAGATTGGTAGCGTGTACCTTTAGCGAACTGAGTCCCCGCTTCGCATAGCCGAAAAATGTATGATTGATGAAATTGGGGATCACCTTTTCACATTGATGAATTGATGACCGGGAGACTTGTGTGTGTTGTCTGCTCAAGTAAATTATTTTGTAAGTCCTGTACTAAGATAATTGGTTGGTTCCGTTGATCCGCCTAGGTGGCGTAGTTGGCTAACACGCTAGTTTCGTGTTGAGCTAGATTGCCGAGGAAGGGGAGCTCGAGGTCTGAATCTTGGTCGGGTGAACAGTGGGTGGTGTTTCCTAGATGGTTTTCCACGCAAATTTTGATTCACTTCCTTTAAATTTAAGTTTCCAATTCCTAATCACTTAGTACTTAAGCGTAGAATCCGAACGTGTCGTAAGACGCGGTGCTAAATAAATGAAGTTGGTTCCGATAGGGCATGTTAAATATCCCAAATAAATAATAGTATAAAAAAAATTTGCAGGCATAAACTTTTTGTTTTTGTCGTTTTTTTTATGGTGTTGTGTGGATGTCGTCGACCGAGCAAGAGGCTCCTTTTGAACAGTGTCTACAGTGTGTCTGAGCAATGTGGGCTTGTGGGGCGCGCCAACATCAAATGCCTCATTCATTGCTTCGGACAGCTGCTAGCGTTAGTGGCATGACCTTCAACAGAGCTCTCTTCCCGGCTCTTTCAGCCTTTGCACGCCAGATTATTCTCGGGAATCACTTTTCTAATAATATTTGACTTTAGCTACATCTAATCCGAAATGGTGTGCACATGGAGCAAGGTGTTTGGCTTGTCTTTTCTGGTCTGCGAGGACTGTTTCGATTCTCGGACGGTTATTTTTCCTAGAAGGTGTTTCCCCCACTCTTCATTCGTGCAAATTTGGGTATACTTAGGCGTAGATTTGTTCTAAAAGTTTACCTTTCTCATCCAATTCCATTAGTGTAAATATATACTTATAATGCGGACGAGTATTAAGATCCATAGCACAAAAAATAAGTTACATCTAAAATAGAAATAAGAATCTCTAATTTGATTAGCCTTAGTCATTATTACACCGTCTTATACCCGTTTGGTTACCATTTACGCTAATGTAATAGTAGGTGATTTTGTAGAATGAAATAGAAGACTACAGTTAAGTGGAATCCGAACCACGGTGGCGGCCTGGCATTCCACACATTCACAAGATGTCTTGTCAGAGGTGTAGTAAAGGTTTGGAAATGAGACAAATATGTGCTGGGACCGAGATTGAACCCCGGCAATTAGCCTTAGTCAATCTAGGTTTATTTCTTTATAGAACAGCATTAGTGTTACACTATTAAATAATGAGTTGGTCACTTTCTTTAGTAGGAATAGAACATCAACAAGCACTGATTGATAGTTCTAATTGTTTTTCATTCATGTAATATAACTAGCAAAATATTGATAATCTTACATATCATTTATTTTAAAATCCATGGAGAGAATTAATATTGTTAAATTGACAAAGTTGGTCAGACGTGGTATCTTTTTATCATACTTTGTTTTAGAAAAAATATCTCAATAGGTTGTCATAAATTCTACAGCCTCATATGTTCCGTACCATCACAACTACAACTCCTTACAGTAATATATATATAAGTATTATATAATTATTTATAATTAATATATATACGTGCAGAGTAAGAGCGCGCAGTAAAGTGAATTGGAAGTGAGGGTCCATAACTCGACCTTTGAGAAGCTCCTGCAGCCCTTGAATTATTGAAGTTACTCGCCGTAACGTTGCCCATCTTCTTGTTCACTCTAGTCTACCGTGGATAAACTCTCTTGCGTGTACCAGACTAAAAGAATATAAGCCGACATTTCCGGTGCGACATTTTATGACTCCGATTTGATCGAATTCCTTGGAGAACAGAGCGTCACCGTGTTAAGAAATAATGTTTGCCGTCAAGCGAGAGAGTTAACGTAGACAAACTTATTAGTAATGCTGCTGCTATAACGATTTAATTAGAAATAGACCATGTGGCCACGGAAGCCTGTATAAGGCGACACTCTCGTTTTAGATTAGCCTGCCGATTACATGGAGATTGAGGTTTGGATCCCGGTCGGGTGTACTAAGGGGCTTTTTCCAAAATAGTTTTCCACTCTTCCTCCACGCAATGGCTGGGACATTTTATCTCAATTATACCTCACTCATCCCTAACTCATTAGCATAATTAGTATAAATGCGTATAACAGTAGTAAGACGTGGTGCTTAAAGAATAAATAAAATTAGAAAGTTACTTCTTGGCCATGCTTGGAACAGAGGGACATATTAATTGGACCACAAGTTTGGGGGATTTTTTCACTCGCAGATGGTGCCTAGAATAATTTAGTATGTCTATTTGAGCTTGTCCTTTTACGTTTACACAAAGTGTATTAGAAACATAATATAATAATCCGAGATCATGAATATTGCTTGGCGGGAATACACCTGCATTGTCGTAAAGAAAGAGAGGTTAATAAAATCATCTCCAGCGTACCCATTCAGGATTCAAACTCTGACCGTCCTATAAAGGACCATGAACATTGGATGTCTAACGCCTTAGACTAGTTAGTCATTGTCTACTTAAATATAATATTTTAATTATTTTTAAATTGTTTGTCTTACTACCTGTTCAGGCTTTACAAATATAAAATATTTTTCTCTACGGGGTAGAGCTGACATTTCCTCTAAATCTCATCCTTAATCCTTATTCTGCTAGTGTAATAATTAATTTGCACTTATACCCCGAACGTTTATTAGATGCGGCATTAAAATACACAGGGATTGGGAACTCTTTTTCCTAAATGCTACGCTGGCAACAACACTGCTGTATAAATATCGTATAGTTCCGAGATTGACCGTATGTGTCTCTTTCCAGACAATGTCGTTATTAAAACAACGCATCTAAGTGCCACATTGTCTCGAAATAGTTGTCCCCTGATGAATGCCGCTCGTGTAAAGTCGTCGACTCGCTCTCTCCGGAGAGGTTTGGGGCGGTTCCAAACACGTGGCGGGCAAGATGGGTGAGATAGCGTCACACGATCTACAACTATTGTCCTTCTTCTAACCGTGACGCTATTAAAAGGTGACTGCAAACACTTGCACGCACTAATTTTTGTTGGATCGCGACTTTAAAAAACTTGTTTAGATAATATAGAAATAGATTTAAATTGGCCAACATTGAGAAAAGATAACAGGATGTTTCTAACTGCTATTAAAATTGACACCACCTTTCAGAAGCTACAGTAAACATGTGGCTTGACATAGGGACTAGAATTACATTAAAGTAAATGTAGGGACTAGATTTATTAATAATTTATTGATGGATAAAATTTTTCTCATAGCTACCTATATTTTCGAGTTTGTCGTGAACAAGTTGCGTGGACTGCACTGGCGGTGTGCCCATTTGCAATAAATTGATAGCTTGTAGTTCAGTTTCAATCTGATTTTTCCAATAATAAACTGCCCATCCTTTTCTAGATGAATTTCTCTGCATTCTCGTTTATCCCCGCTTCTCATTCCGAGGACCTTAGCATTTTTTGTCGGTACATTTTTGTTTAGAATGTGGAAGAAAAGATATCAAAATATATGGCCTTTACATCTGGAAAATTATGACTTTATTTCTGGCATGAGAATTCATATTATATGGATGTATGAAAAGCTAAACAAACGACTCATTGAAAAAATTAAATCAATAATGATTGACTAACTCTACCCGCCCCCCTCCTCACCCCCCTTCCCAAGCTCATACAGATGTAAACGTAATGCACTTCGTGTGCCTTATTGTTTGATAACATGCAATCTAGAGTTCCCATTTAATTTCTGTTCCTGCTTGATATAACCCCTAAGAAATTGTGCACGGAAGCAAATGTTCAATCATAAAAGAAATATTATTGGAAACGGCGTGCCGTGACATAACGTAGCCTATATTACCCTCCTTCCCTTTGAAAATTGCCTTGAAAACCGTATCGCGGGTTGAAAGTCTTGGCATGCACAAGGAGTGCTTCCGCCTTTTGTAAGTTCTCCACTTCTCAAAACTTGGGGAGTACGAGTTTACCGATACCCTCGTGCATGTGGTTTGCTTCACTTCCCATAACTTTGAAGTGGTTCAATTTTTGTAACAGTCTTTAAATAGCATCTTTGAGAGGAAAAATTCGATATGAGGGAAATGCCTTCAAACCATGTTTTTTTTTTCTCTTCTTTTTATCATATTTTGTAACCAACTAGCTGTATCCAAATTTCAAAGTTTGGAAGGTCTTACAGAACTGCCAGTCGTCTAACAGGGAAATCTCAAGGATATTTATGTTGCAGGGAAAAGTTAGGAAATTTCAAAAAGTTTACTGGAATTTTAAACTACATACGAGTCAAATTTGCCAACAATGCTTGCCTCACGGTCTCCGCAAATTAAGTGACCTTGATGTTTTTATTGACTTATCGTATGTGAACCTAGATCCAGATAGAAGATACTTTATTTTATTACAAAGAAAATTATTTATATAGCTCAGGGTTATAAAAAAACCGTTTGAAAAAACCCAGTCCGCCTGGATTTTTCTGTAAAACCCCAGCTTTTATTGAGTTTTTTATTGGTTTTAATGGGTTTTTAGAAAACTCGCAAACTTTGACTTCCATATACATATGTCCAAATTGATTATTTATCGTTGAAACCTCAGGTACATTTGTGCAAAAATTTAAGTTTAAATTAAAAAGTATATTGGTAAAAACTTTAAATAATGTGACTGGTATGCTACACATACAATGATACTTATCTCATATAATTATTTAAAAAAAACAAGGTTATACGTCATACTAAGTATGGATATTATTAAATGTTATTGGTTGATACATATCTTTGTTCTTAATTTCAAACTACAGTTAGAAATCGATGAGAACCAACAACACATTTGTTAGTATTTTTGAAAGAAATGGGTTTTATTATTGTTATTTTTGAAAACTTTATTTTAAATAGATATTTTGAATGTTGTAATTGTGATGATAGAATAAAATACCCTCCATTTGAAAGCATATTTATTAAGCTTTTAAACGCATTAAAAATTGTTAGTACTTCACTTGTCTAAACAATCATTTTTATAACATATTTGAGAAAAAAAGTTATTAAATTATTTTTTGCAAAGCATATTTCCTAAAATAAGCCTTCGTAAGTTTAATTACCATGTAAGAAAACTCACAAGCAGTAAGAAATTAGAAATGTTTTGTATTTCGTTTACTAGTCCATCTGTGCTGGGGGTCCGGGGTTCAATCCTCGGTCCCTGCACAGATTTATCTGATTGCCAAACCCTTCCTTCACCTCTGACAAGATATCTTGTGAATCTTGTGAATGTGGGGAATGCCAGGCCTCCACCGTGGTTCGGATTCCACGTTAAACTGTAGGTCCTCCATTTCATCTCATCACCCTACCATTACACATTAGCGTAAGTGCGTATTACCCGAACGGGTAGTAAGACATGGGGATAATAATAAAATAATAATAATAATAATAATAATAATAATAATAATAGCACATACTGTAATAATCGCACATGATTACTACTTATGTTTCAAATCCATTCCTCTATGCACATTTGTTCATACGCCCTATGTGGGCTTTCACTGGAAATTATTTCCCTACGAACTTTATTTTAATTCAATTTTTAATGATTATAAAAATTGTTATTCACATTTTACATTGAAAAATAAGATGGTTAAAATATTACTTATAGCAGACAATATGAAATAGTTGGTACTTAAAAAAAAATTAATTGTGGTAAGTTTGGTTAAATATTTAATTCAATGTTGATCAACACTGATTTTATACAGGTCAACCATCATAATTCTATTACTAAATAGTAAATAATGCTAGATTTGAAGTTGAACGTATTAATACAAGTTTTCAATATCTCAAGTCCGAAACAAGTTTAGAAAAGTACCATGTAAAACTATAGTAAAAATAATTTTTTAGTGATCTAGTTAACTATGTTTATTCTCATTGTCTTGTCATTTTAATTTAACCCCAATCGAGGATAATTCAAAATGGACAAAAATATTGAGTTATTTAACCGGTTTAAAGTAGTTTTAGAGCTCTTTTGCGTTATTTATTTGAAATTTGTTATTAGAATTAACTATTTGTTAAGCTTTCGAATGATTTATACGTTAAACTGCCGATATCATATAAATTAACTAGCCTATACTTACCTTTAAGTTTTAAATTGATTTGTATGTACGTACGTCAAGATAGAAGACGCGGTGCTAATGATAATAATAATAATAATAATAATAATAATAATAATAATAATAATAATAACACAACCAAGGATTATGAGTATTATTAAATCTTTTTTTTTTATATCAACATTTGTAATATATCTAATTGGTTTTATTTCAATTAAACTTTTAAAATTAATTTTGAAAAATGTAATTATAGAAATAAAAGTATAACTTATATTTTGTGAAAAAAAACACTTTTGGAAGTAGGTGTTTTCATTAGATTGTTGTGAGCGACACATTTTTCAAACTTGTAAAAGAACCACTTAAACTTTTGGAAGAGACAATATTGAATATTTTGGTACTAACTTGTCAGATATTGGAAATTATTACGACGTTGAACGTACAAATTATCGCGTTGATACTTTTGAAGTTTCATATTCACTTAAGTAAGCTTTATCAAGCAGAAATAAAAGTCACTTAATTTCCAACCTTGGCACCTATATAGTTAAACTTTATACATTTTTACCTACCTTATTTGATAAGTTTCTCTACCCGAAATTCGTATTTTGAATCAACTCTTTTAGTGATTATTTTACAAGCATGGCAATACCTAAATACCCGCTAGTGTCTCGACCTGCTTTACTGAGTTGGTTTTCTCTAAATACTTTTCCACTCATCCCCCCCCCCCCCTTCCTCCCACGCAAATACCCGCATATTTCCTCTGATTCTACCTTCTTAATTCCGGATGGTTATTAAAGACTACGCACAAATATATTTATATATACTCTATTTCCTGTTACAGAGAAAGTAGTTCTAAACCTTTAAATAATGTTGGATTTCCAATTATCGCATGATTTTGAAAAGAAGGGGAATGAGATTTTTTTAAATCATCAGTGGACTCAAATTATCACCGGGATATAGTCCAGAAAGAAAATATCCTTCTCTTTTTATTTTTCAAGCATTTTGATTTAATTTTTTTTTTGTGCGGACTCTTTTCACCTCTTGTCTTGATATTTTATCAAAATAACATTTTTAAGCCTTTGTTTTCATGATGTGGGACTCGACCCATTTCATGACTGGTGTTTGGGTTAATAATTGAAAGGATGGGAGGTGGGGGGTGGAGGAGTTGTCGTCCTTTTATACAGTTTCTACGACGTCTTGTGGTATAGTGTACAAGATCTGTAACAGCTTCCAGTGATTGATGTTGCGAAGGAGGCTGATATTGTTGACTAGTTTGAACTGCTAACCGCGAGACTGACAGTTATGTAAAGGGCCGCTAGGCGGCGACACGTGCCTGAAGGCTCTCCCCTTCCCGGCCACAGTGGCTCAAGTACCGCGAGCTTTGTATCGCTCAGGGCCATATCTTATAATCTATATTCGGAGATCATCCAGTCCCTAATTCAACCCGAACTGGCTGTCATTTCGTATACCGGCAGATTGGTTGGCTTCTGAAACCAGACTATTATATTATACGTACGGCCTTTAGATTCTTCGCTGATCAAACTACTTTAAACATTTATCAAGGGAAAGGAAGTTAGTTATTATTATTATTAGCACCGCGTCTTACTACCCGTTCGGGTTATACGCACTTACGCTAATGTGTAATGGTAGGGTGATTGTGAGATGAAATGAAGGACCTACAGTTTAACGTGGAATCCGAACCACGGTGGTGGCCTGGCATTCCACACATTCACAAGATGTCTTGTCAGAGGTGTAGGAAGGGTTTGGAAATCAGATAAATCTGTGCCGGGACCGAGGATTGAACCCCGGCCGCCAGCACAAGAGGTTAGTTATAAATGTTCACACGAATATAGTAAATCAGACTCTCAAACATCACAAGTTTCAACAATCTCAAAAATATATATCTGAAATACAGACTCACACTAGTGGGCACGTAGACAAATATGTCAATCTGATCTTACCTCACTATCCCGGTAACGAGGAGGTCTGGACTCGTATCCAAGCTTAACGTACTTGGTTTTTTTCTTAATTGGTTTATACCTCCGCGCAAATGCAGGTAGCTTCCCTTTAAATTATACCATTCTCTTCTCTACCACATTAATATAAATCTCCGGATTCTACGGATGTCTTTTAGTTAAACTTAGTATGTTATATGGCCTGAAACTATACTAGTCACCGGAAATAAAATCTATTTCGAATTTAAAGCCTTTGACCACGAAATCACAGGTGCGAATTACAGGACTAGATCAGTCGTCAGCCCCCACATCGACCCTTCTCCCTTGCATCATGTGCCCGACATGAAGTTTAGCTTCTTTTTTTTTAATCACCTGGTTTTACTACCTCCTAAGATGATACACATATGATATCACTAATGGGGTAGGGATGAGGAAGAAATTATTTTAGGGATAATCTACCGCGTTTGCATAGAAGTAAAATGGGAATCCGTTTAGGAAGAACTACCTTCAGTAAACCCGTCCGGGATTCGAACCCCAATATCCCCGTCATCAGTATGCCAATCTAACACGGGAGTGACGTTCTACTTCATTTCATCTCACCATCACCCTACCATTACACATTAGCGTAAGTGCGTATAACCCGAACGGGTAGTAAGACGCGGTGCTAATAATAATAATCTAGACCGTTCGGCCACTGAATTGGGTATTAAAAATTCGCCTCCGCATCAGTAGTTTAATGGTCTTACGCTTCACACTCGTGTTGGGCTGGATTGCTGGTGATGTGGATATCGAGGTTTTTATCCCGACCGAGGATACTGAGGGTTTTTCTCTACTGAAATGGCTCTCCCTTCACGCATATGCGGGTACATTTCCTCTAAAATTCCACCGCCTTCGTGTCTATTCCAATATTGTAATTAATGTGCGCGTATGACCCGAACTGCTACTAAGACTAGGTTAAAATAATATATCCAATTGCAGTTTTGTGGGTTAAAAATTAGGTAAGGTAGTCATTATCGGTAATTTAGTTGGATATAAACTTGGTGGCAGGAGTTGAACGGTTGTTCTGCACAGGTGAGATTGGTCGTGACACATAGTAACTTTACAAAAGGTTTGAGGAAGGGAGGGGTCTTTCCTTGTGTTAACAGCTCGAGACAAGTTTTGTAATTAAAGGTCTTTAGGGCTCTCCTTTTGACAGTTACCTTTGGTCCATCTCTTTTCCGGCAGCTGCTCTTAATTGTCAAGTCAACACGTGCTCTTGCTTTGTAACCGTCTGCCTCGAGAGGGTCCAGTTTAGATCTCTGCTAAAGATGTTTAGAGTCCATCCTGGTAATGCAGCTCAAAAGAGGCGTCGCATAGTAGTGAGATTTTCTATATTATTAGCTAGAAAATTATTGTATTAAGTGATATCATTTTATTATTTAAATAAAATATTAATAGAGTCACTCCCCCCTTTGTGGGTTTAATCTGTCAGGATGTGTTGCGGCTGAGGATAAGGTTGGTCACTTGATGTACGACCGTATGGGCTCGAAATTGTTGTACGGCTTTGATTTATCAGGTTTTATTGTACTACTTTGCACTACTACAAAATGTGATTTTTTTAAGAAATTACTAAAATGATATAAAAAGGATTTGAAAAAACTTGCTCCGTTTAACCAATGGCCGGACTGACACTAAAGGTAGTCCTACACGGGTATGAACCCCGGTACCATGGGCACTGTGGTAGGGCCCCCACCCCCCCAGCACACGTACTCGACGATTCGGTGTTCTAACCCACGTAGCTCCCATAATGGGCAAAGTGACCCCTAGAGAATCTGTGGTGACTTGTCAGCTCTGTTAGCTCGAAAAATAGTACTATTTATTCTACAACTTGGCCTGATCGCCAAAAGGAATGCTGACAAGATATTCTGGCCGTCAGCACTTGTGTTCTATTGTTTACTCGTTCATCAAAACAGGTTGCTACAATCGTTCTATTACTTGCAATTCACAACATTACACTTTTAGAATAAACAAACACTCCAATTTAGAGCATGTCGATTACAATAGATTGAAAAAATTATGTCTGAGCATGGGCATCGAACCAGGGACCTTTGCCTTATCCCGCCGTGACAACGTGTAATTTTTATAATTTACGAATATGATACTGGTTACGGCTATATCTGTACCCTAAAGATCATTTCCATCTTCCAAGCTTCACTAGTTTTGGACAAGCACTAGACTGCCGATGACTGAGTTCGGGGTTCGATCCCGGTTGGGTGTACTGAGGGTGGTTTGTCCCAAATTGTTTCCCTCTCTTTCTCTCTCTCTCTCTACCTCCCCCCCCTCCTTCCAAAAAAATCGGATATACTTCCTCTAAATTCAACCTTCCTCGTCCCTAGCCAATTAGCGTAATTATTACATAAGCGTATAACCCGAATAGGTAGTAAAACGTGGTGCTAAATTTTTTTTACAGGCGTTTGCTTTCTTTCATGTTTAAATAAATCACAAACTCAAAAAAATATGATTAAATCAAATGGAAGATGATATCCTGAAGACAGGAATTGAACCAGGTTGTCATTTTAATTTCATCTTATCCAGCTATCAGGACTGGTTCTGTGGAATATCATCTAATATCAGTTTGTCATATACATGAATTATATACATATTTGGATTCTAAAACACTTATTCCAATTTCGTCGTTTTCAAGTGGCTAACTTAGAAAACACTACTTTGACGCGATTTCAGTTTGAGCTTATCAGATAGGCTTTATCATTTCAATGTGTGTGTGTGTGTGTGTGTTTTTTCCCCCCAAAAAACACTATCATTGCAGTAGAAACGTTACGTTTAATTTTGTACTTATAGTAATCTCATCTACTGAAGAAATATTTGATTTAATTTGGCCTATAAGGGTTTTTTTTATTTAAAAAACTATTTAAAATACTGGCATTTCCTTCCCTCCTACTTTAACATATTATGACACTACTTGAACGGCTAAAAGGTAGGTGCCATCTCTGATTTTTTACTTCCAAATACATTTTATGCAAATAAAACTTTCAACCGTTAACATAAATGAAGATAAGATAGTAATATAGTTTTATTTGGTCAATATAGTCGACTAGGAGTGTTCGAAGATCACTTTTTAAATGCGAAATCTGAGCGAAGCTTTAAACATGCAAACAAAAGAGGTTTTTTTCCCGTTCAATAACTTTTTTAATCACCGCGTCTTATTACCGTTTAAGGTTATACACATGTGTAGTAATTAAACTAATGTGTTAGGAATGATAAAGGTTTAATTCAGAGGAAATGTAGCCGCATTTGCGTGGAGGGAAAGTGGAAAACCATTTAGGGATGATAACTCAGTACATCCGACCGGGATCTGAACTCAGATCTCCCTGTCATCGGAATTCTAGTTTCGAGAGTGACGCGACCATTGAAGCATATTAATCAGAAGTTTTAAAATACTGTTTGTAATCTGTTCTGAAATGATCATATTTGAATTACGTTTATAGCAGCATTTAAATATATTCTTTAAATTTAAAAATAACACATGGACACGGGAATTGAACCCGAGACCTTTTACCTTATACACCCGCGTCCATGTGTTATTTTTAAATGTGAAGAATATAATTATAATATGTTTAAATAATCCATTTAGAGAAATAGTTTAAATGTTTTCGTTATACATTGAATACATTCGAAGGTTTCTAAGATGCGTAGGTTTTTGTGGGTGTTGAAGTCGAAGCTAAGGAGGAGACATGAGTCTCAACTTTTGACATTTCAAAACTTCGCCCACCCATATTGTAAACTAAAAATATGTTTCAGGCCTCAACGTCTAAACATAAGTTCTATGTCATAATCACACATAAGCCTTATTTCATGCTCATGTATGTGCGTTCTAATTTTTTACCCGTTTATTGCGAGGGATATTGTATTTATAATTATAATATTTTACAAACAAATTTGCTTAAACTCTTCAACATGATGGAAATTCATCTCAATCGATCTTTCAGTAAAGAAACAAGCGGAAAACCCCCATCTCGCCTCTATTCACCCCCCACCCCCGGCCATATCAAACCACCTCTTTCTATTATCGTTTCCCTGGAAATCGAGTATTTTTAAAGTATCAAACTTTTTTTTTTAAGTCTTCGTTGAACACTTCTCCTATCTTCAATCTTACGTTTGGTTGGCAGTTGGCACCCATTCTTCTCTACTATGTCATTATCTTCATTTCTTTGTAACTCCTTGTAGGCCTATCAAGATCCGTCATAACCTGCTTTACATATCCCAATCTCACTCGTCCGTTCCCCTATTTTCTTTCTTCCAACTTTTCCTTCCAAGATGTTGACCAAAAGCTTATTATTTTTATATTTTTCTCTCTGCATTCGCTCGGCTGAAAGCCTTTTCATCTGTGATCCTGTATGTTCTTTAATTAATAATAATACAGTCAATGCTTGTAGGAAAGACCGTATCTGTAAAAATTACTGAATCTATTTTTTATACATTCATACGTCAGGCCACGTAATCTGCAGCTATCACTTTTGATATTAGAAATGTCTATAAGATACCGTCAATAATATGGTAAAATGTTGTCAATTTTGGCCGTGACAAAATGTGTTTGTATTCTCTAAAAGGACTTTCCCATCTTAATTGGAATGAAGGTATAAAAATGTTGTTAAAAATTGTACGGACTGGTACAAAACTTCAGACTCGCAATCTATGACGTGTGACCATCTTTCAGTTAGTTTCACAGTGCAAGGGACATTTCCCGCCCGCCAACGCGACACCCCCACCCCCCCGCAACTTTCTCATCCCAGTGTGTACCCTGATTTTGTTAAGAATATTGTTCTCTGAGGCCCTATTCCATAAGGGAATCCTACTGTATGGTAGTATTTTGGTAGTAAATAAAGTCTTGCATAACATGCCTCTTATCGAAATGTGGACGGGAACAATGGTTGGTTGTCATGGTTCTAGGCTTGTGAGACTATCAGGAAGCGTGTCTCTGACATCCCCGCTCTTCTAGTGACCACCCGCCTGCCGCGCTGCACAATACTGTCACTGGCAGTACCACTTGGCCGAACATTGAGACAGGGGGGAGCGCAGTGTTTTTACCAGATGTGCCTGAGTTTTGTCAGCGTCCACATAGTGGTCCTTGTAACTTACCCCTCCTGGAGTTTGTGTTGGCGCCTTTTTTTTACTCTCTCGACTCCTCGGAGAGAGAATTATTTTGATCGCCAACAAAATCTAACTAAAAATTTTGATAAATGTCAACGTCCTATCCATGAAACAGAAAAAGTGGTTCTCGCGATGACGTCTGTCTGTATCTCAGCCTAGAGCCGAAACCATTTTACCTATCGGGATAAAACTTATCTGGGGTTTTCATAAGGTCCACCCCCCACCCCCACCTCGGATAGTTCGGAATTAAATTTAGTGTTTAGGCACTTTTTAACATACCAAACAAAATGCTGTTTCTAATTTTCCCATCAAAATGACTTTGAGAGTACTTTATATATAAAGGCAAACATTTTAATTTTATTCATATCTTCACAACTATTTCAGATACGAAATACTTATCATTATAAATTTGTAATAAGTTACTATTATTAATAAATAGCTTTTATTTATAATATATTTTTTATGACCAATAGTTTCTGAGCTTTGCTTAGAGATGATTTTTTATGGAGGTCTTTGATATATAAAATTGATCGTTATGTTCTTTGTTGGACAGGGGTATTCCTCTTTTCTCAACGTTTCTGTAACATTGTGTATTATTTGATTTATACCCTTGGACGACTGTCCACAACAATGTATAATATTTCTTTTCACAAATCTTACGACCTTTTTCTGAACGTCTCTATTTTAAGATAAAGATGTGCGATGCATAATAACATTTATACGCTGTATCTTCACACCCAGGATCCAGTAGGTCTAATCAATTCCTGTGGAACATAATTTGTGTAAGTAGAGAGGGGAAATTAAAAACAAAAAAGTTGTTTTTTGGGGGGTCTGAACCCGCAAACCAAAGAGGAGTCCGGGACTTTCCCCTAAAAAAAAGTTTGAAAATTGGGTGCTACCTGAAAATACTATTGGAAAGTACTATTGGTGTGGTGATTCCAAAGTCATTCTCGTTCATGTGTTTTGTCTAACATGCTTTTAGTATTGAGGTCTAGACTATTTCATTCAATCGGTGCTCAATCTGTCTACTCACTTGAGATTTTGTTCCAAATATCTGGCTGGACTGATGTCTACTTAATGGACCACAATAGGACTGCGACCCATTCCCTTTTTGCTCGGCAATCACCCTCAAGAGAAGACATCCATCCATTACAACCGCCACTTGACATCCCGTCACCCCTGCTTGTACCCGCTACAAATTGTTTTTAATACCTCGTCTTTCCCCTCCCTCTTTTCCCTTCTCTTGAGACGACTTATATCCACGCAGGAGTAATCCTAGCAGGATGAGACTCAATAATTCCTGTGGCTTAACTCTTCTCTCTTCTTCCCCCACTTCTAGACAATTCCCAACAATTTCTGCAAGTCTTGTAATAATCCTTGTTTTCAGAGTAATGTGGCTTAACAACTCTTTGCTAATAAGCTAATTCAATTTAATAGAAAGGTTAATGAGATGATTTTGAACCCTCTTCAGATAAACTTTGACAATTTTAAAGTGTAATTTGGTAGAGCGTTATACAACTTGTCACCCACTTGTTTGGATCCGAACATTCCAGTTGAGTTTTAATTTAAGTTTTGGGGGGATATATTTTAGCGTGAGGTTTTAAAACAACTGATTATACCAGCACACCATATACAATCTAAACATTCTAGAGAATACACAACACCCAGTCCCCCGTGCATTAATTTCGTCAAAGTGTAAATTAATGTCCAAATTTCACAAATGAAACATGTTTGTCTTTGTCGGGAATAAAACCCGGAACTCTTGAGTAAGTATCCAGAAGTTCTGCAGATTAAGCTAAGCCCTCAGATTTGAAATTGTTATTTAATGACTCCTGATAGAAATATATATAAACTTAACCAATACGACTAAGATACTGTGGCTCATTTAATTACATTATTCATGACATTCACTAAACGAATTGGTCCGATTCTGGCCAGACCAGTGACTGATAGACCCAATCCATCATTTGGTCACGGAACAATATTTGGTGAACGCTTAGCTAGTAAAATCAAGTTGTTAGAAATAACGACTAAATAAGCTATTGGGTACAACTGGTTGTCAGCTGAAATAGGTGTGGTAGCATGCTTTACTCTGGCCTGGAAGATCTGTTTTCACAGTAACTGACATTGCACCGAATGAGGATATTTTTCTACGTTTGGTTTTTACATCGCTTCTAAATCATGAACGCTTGTGCATTTATTAAATCTTCCTCTTTCATTATTGTCTTCTAGAGTATATATCTCAAGCTGCTGATAACCAATACTATCATTTCTGGGTAGTCATATATCTGTGGTCTAGTGGTCAGAGTTCCTGACTACATTTTAAGAGGTCCCGGGTTCGATCCCCGGCGCTTCCAAAATGTATCTTTGAAACAATGTGTCTGTAACGGGGTCAAACTCAGGTCGTACTATGCTCTAGCATTAACTATGAATTCTTGAGCATTAATTAACCATTTAAAAAAAATCAAATGTGACTGTTTTAACTTATAATTTGAAATTTCATAGCCCTGTCACAAAGTTTTTTGCAAAATGAAATACCCGCCTAAATCTGCCCGTGCCCTCGTGTAATTTTGTAATGCCTGCCCTATACAAATAGTTGCTGCCCGATCACCTCTACATGACACCTCTATCCGCAAATGTTGGAACTATAATCGTTAATGATGACGGCCGCTCGGTCGGCATAGCTCGCTTGCGGGCTCACACCATAGCTATTTAGTGATCATAGTGTATACTAATTCCCTCTAAAGTGTGGCTTCATATACTTCAATATATCATAATTGAGTTATTGTACTTTGACGACAAACTTGGTAATTACTTTTGCATGCCAACCGATGCAGAATAGTTTCCCTGTATAGAATCTCGTTATTATGTCAATGTGTTGTATACAAACTTTTTTTCTTCTGGATGAAAAGTGGTTGCTTCGAAACCCACGACGTCAGAATTGAAGCGACGGCAATTAATCATTGCACGCTTCCTCGATGAGTTGCGGTACTCCCATTACCAACATAAACCAACTTTGTCAGACTGATGTGTTCGGTGTTGTTACACCTGCCCGTTGCGCTTGTGGCGAGTGAAGGGGGTAGCACGTGGGTTGATCGAAGTCCCTCCTTCCATTCGACTACAAAATTTGATGGAGTCAGTTTTAACAACTTACACATAAAAACATCAAGATATTCAAACTAATATGAGTAGATAAAAGTGAGCCACGGTACTGTCTATAAAATATACCAAACAAGTTTATAAACTGAGCCACTGTTCCCGACTACCTCTTTAGGATTTAGTTAGGTCCACTAACCCTCACAAAAAGCGCTCTTGGACTTCAAAAAATATTGGTTTATCCAACTGTTATTATATATGATACAAAAGCAAATGAATATCATTTTAAATTAATAACATTAACCTAGTAGAGGTACTTATATGAAATTAAGTGTGATGAAGATTTATTCTTAATGTGGTATTTAAAAACAACTTTTATCATTATTTTACACAAACGTATGTTTTACTTCTTGAAATTATTTATGGATAAATTTTACCATCAATTATATGTAGCTAACCTAGTGTGGATATGTTGTTATATGGCGTTCAGTTGTGATTACTAGGTATACCCTGATTTTTTTGGAAGAACACTTTAAAAAATCCAAATGTATATAGTTGCGACCAACCAAGATTCTACTTTATTAGTTGTGTTATATTCTATAGGTATCGATAATACTTATCAAAAGGGACAGCTCCAGATAACATGACTTGATGTGTGTGATGTGTGTGTATATGTGTATGTGTGTGTGTTATGTTGTGTATGTGTGTATGTACTTTAGTAACTAACCCCTACTATTATCAATATCATACTATAGCTTTAAAATAGATTGAACGTTAAATACAAACATTACATGATAAAATTAATGGTCCTTTTATTGATACTTTTTATATTAATTTTCTCCTGAAAAATCCTGGAAATGATTTTTCCCGCTCTGTTTCGGAACATCCAATTCTCGAATTTTCCCCCGAAATTCGGTATCCTGCCAAGGCCTGATCATTAGTGAAATTGAGGCCTCATGGTTCTCTGTGCTGACTGACTGCCTTTTGTGTTTGTTCATGAATTAATAAAGTTTTTAAGTACTGGCGTTGCCATCTAAGATAAGTTTATAATCACCTTGGGATGCATATGTGTGTGGGATGTCTGTACAGAACAAGGCCATCAGACGAGATCCTATTACACGTGGTTCACATACTTTGTTTAAAACAATGCAACCTTCACTTTATGAACACACCCCTTCTTAAACTCTACACATGTTTACTAAGGGTGTAATCCCGCTGAGTCGAGCTTTGAGGCTTGTTTCATTACATTATTCAAGTTTGGGACAGGCGCGGGAGATGGGGCACGCAGAGAGAGACCAAATTACAGGCGTAGACGTGACATGAAACTACAAGAACTGTTTGATCTAAGATTTAAAACCGTACACGTGACTGTCAAAATTTTAAATATCTGATATAGAATTTGGGTAACGTTATCGTGTGAATGTTTCTTTTGTAATAATTAATAGCATACATATACAAACTAAATGAAAGAAAAAAAAAGCGTTAATCTCATCACTTGGAAAAGTGTAACCCCACTTTCAACCAATATAAGTATTTTGGCTGCACCGGTAATCTAACCCGGAACCCTTAACTTAGTAGATATAAATTCTATCGACTGAGATGAGAAACTAGGCAAGAGACCATACTAAAGTATCAGAATCGAGATCAAACCAGGTCCATGACTGATTACCTTTATTTTCTCTGACCACTCGGCTACGTCTTTAGGTCCGTACGTTTTGTTCGCGTTGTGACGTCATTAAAGTCTAATCACATTTAAGTTATGTTTTGCGCGTTCTTTCAGTTTTATGTTGATAATTTAAGATAAGTGAGAAACATTCGCATGCAGCTTCGAGCGTCTATTTTGACGTTACCGTCTTGTAATCTCCTGTTTCCTTCCAGTTTTTTTTTTTTTTTTTTTTGTGTGCCGCGTCTTGCTTTCAGGTACAGCCTAATTAAATCACATGGGTTAAGAATGAGGAAAGTAGAATTTTAGAGAGAATTTACATGAACTAGCTTGGAGGTGAGTGGAAAACTATTTAGGAAAAATAACCCTCACTACGCCCAGTCGGTATCAGGATACCATTGAACCAGACTAGTATTTGACGCCTTTGTCCGCGTGACCACCGTTGCGATTGTACCTATATTTCCCTCGCCGCATATATATGCATATATCTGAGACTCATGCACCTCCTAAGGTACAGAGTACGTAGATTGCTGCTTCCGGGCCAACACCGAAAGATCTAAATGAAAGCGGCCTAGAGTGAAATTACAAGTGCTTTTTTGTGGATTTATGAGCGAGCGTGTATTTGCCTGGCTGGTTCGTTCCTCCAATGCTGCCACGGCGCGCACAAAGCTGTAATAACGCAATTATGCTAATGATATGACACCTTAATTTAGGTAGCTAATATTGTGCGGCCCGGAGTAAAACTCATTTCCTTAAGATTACGAGCTTTCTGAAGAAGTAAATGGGAAAGGGATGGGGCTGAAGGGGAAAGCTGTCGGCGCGTTCTTGAAGTTAACGGAAGAATTGCTAAGTACCCACAAATACTCACGAGTTTCTTTATCCACATTGGTTAATTTTATACGGAATTAGTTCAATATAAGCCGGGTTTAAGGTGTCAGACTCTGATTAGATTGGATTGCCGGAATCGGAGAAGTTTATGTTTGAATCTTGGAAAAAATCATTTGTGAGGTTTCTTTTCATATTGCATTTATCGCTGTTTTTTCTCATACATTGCGGGTGAACTGACCCAAAAATGATTCATGGTACTATAACTAAACCTTTGATTAATCCTTTAATATCCCTTTTATTAAACGCAAACATTTAAACTAATCAGATTTACATTCCGTTAACCTTGAAGGTGGAAAGTTTACCTAGCTTGATTCAACCATGGTGTAGCTTTTGAGAGATTGCCATAGTGTACTCAGTCAAAGTAAGCCTTACCTTTCAGATCAAACTGATTAAACAGCCTAACTATGATTATTCTGCCATTTAAATTAATATTTTGAAGAAGTGTTTATATGTAGACCAACGTGATAGAAAGGGCTTAAGTTGGGGAGGCAGGGGACGTGATAAAAGGCCAGTCAGTGTGGCACTTTTCATAGCAAAACATGATTTAATTCTCTTCACATAGTGATATCAACAGTTGTCAAATATATGTCGTGATCATAGCTGCATTAGATGAGAAACTTTAAATAAATAAAGAAAGTTGTCATTCAATTCTAGGATACCCTTGATATTTAAGAACTGTCGAGGTCATTATATTTTTACTGAAGCAATATTTGATTTCGTTTGACAAAAAAAAAGTTTTTATACAAACAGGCAAACACACATCGTTTCTCGCGTCCCTTACATTCCCACCTTAAAATATGAACTTTGTATAAGTTTTATTTTAAACACCTTTTGTATTTTTTGCCTTGCACAAATAATTTCCCTCCTAATCTTAAAATGGATGAAAATGCATAAACGTTTCGACACAGTTTAATATATTTATTTTCACCCACGACACGACGTATCGGTTCCGAAAGAAATCAACTTTAACATCCGTAAAATGTTTTTGCCTCGTGCGCATTAAGATCTTTAACGGTTGTAATTTTAATTGAACGTGTCCTCTTCCTCCTGTCGACGACCAAATTTTCGACGTATCGTCGCGGCACTTGATCGGCTGTGCTTGTGAGACGCCGATGCCAGAGCTGAGGCGGTATTCAGGCGGATGATTAATTATGTTCCTCAGATTTGTATCAGCAGCTTATAAGACAGCGTGGCGCGCGCGAAGTACTACTATCAAACCGCCGCGCGCCGAGGCTCTATTAAACAATGATTGTGTCTCTTGTTACGTTTGTAGGTGAACGTGTTTGTTCTATACTCTGCGCGGACAGATCCAATCAGCAAGAGCTGCAGGTGATTCGTCATTGTTACCTCAGCACAATGCGCCGCTTTAGTTGTCCTTTGGGTTGGGTCGGTTTTCTCCTTCCGACGTTACGAAGCCGTTTGCTAACGTAAGTTTTGTCTAGAAAAGGGAAATTTGCTTGGGTGAAGTGGGTTGCTTCAAACGGAGTTTGTAAATAGATAATAAATTATGTTATGTGATTAACTACAGTATTGTACTGTCCAATTTTCAACCTTTTTAGAAACAAAACATATATTTTGCTGTCAACATTGACTATACTTAGCTTAATTGTGTTATTTTATAGGTATATATATATATATATATATGTATATATATAATATATATATATATTTATATATATATATATATATAATATAAATATATACACACACACACATCATTGAGTTTTCTTTGCAAGTGGATGTAAGCTAATGTAATTCCAGAGTTGTTTTTTGATAGGTCTTATCGTTTAGCCACAAGAGACCTCCAAAGAAAGGTCCGCACTGATTTTAAAGTTGCTCCGCCATTTTGAATTTTTTTCGGGGTTTAAACATTAATATTTTTAACTTTTTGGAATTTTTCCGTCGGTTACAGGCTAGAAGCTATACGTTTGCCAAATTTCAAGTTTCTAGCTCATCTGGGAGTGAGTCAGCCATGTGGCTATATAGTAATATAATATACATACATCTAAACGTGACGACACCTAAGGAAGATCACATGACTGGACGTATGAATACGTGAAAGTAGATCTAATAACTTGCATAGCTGTGAGATAAGTCCGTTCCTATCAGCTACTAACTATACTCGTGCCAATAGACTTTAATTAAAAAAAATTAATTGCAGGTGGTTAGAGCTCAGGTTCTTTTTACTAAATTTCTAGACGTTAAGCAATGGGAATTTTTTTTTATTGAATTAGTCATTCAGCTAACTTACTATTTCCAAGCGCTTGGAATTGACATATTTACGAGCTAAAACAGTAACTTGTGAAATGACCACGTTTGAAGTTTTTTCTCTTTCTGTAGCGCTTTAATAAGTTTTTCTTGAACAGTAAAAATCCGTAGCACAACTTACTACGGAGGGGAAGTAAAGCCGTCAGTCCCATGTCGAGTGTGGCATGTAAAATAACCCTGGAAGATATGGGAAAATAGATTTTCTGGCAAAATTGGTAGCTCTTTCTTACTCGCTCATAGGAATTATTGTGGTTGATGTACAGAAAGTTCAGGAAGTGCACGTTAAATACCTCAAATAAATATATTTAACATTAAAAGTATGTATTCCCACAATTTTATTACGAATGGAAATATCTTTTCCAACAAGAAAAAGCCACTAGCTCCAGTTTTATGCATTCATATATAAAGTATGTGATCTGCCGCTTTCACTTTTACCTATAAATAATCTGTAACACGAGATTTTTATACGTAAACAATTTCAAACGTATGTTTTTAGCATTTTAATTAGATTGATCGCATTGTAAGTTGTAAGTTAACCTTTATCATTTTATCAATTTTACTACTTTATTTAATTACAAACATATTTGGGGTGACACTCATACTCGCCCAACAAGAAAACACTCGAGTACTATTAAGTATAAAATATAGTTCCGGATGAACAAATACCCACACTCGAAGAAAATTACCGGTTAAATGCCATGATCAAGAAACCTCTTTAAACCTGTTGGGTTTGAAAACTTTTATTCTCTGCCATGTGAACAATCAGAACACAGCTAACTTGCCCCACAGACAATTTGCTGGCCACACGCAAAAAATGTCAGTTAAATAATTCCACTTTTCTTTGGAATGTCTGAAAACCAAGAATGCCCTTCAGATAATAAGGCCACACAATATCCTCAGACTTGTAACGCCTTGAGATCTTTTGTTCTTGTGTAACGCCCAGAGTTGACCGAACGTACTCTGTAAAGTCATGGGTTCTTGTAACACCTACTTGGGGCATTAATATGCTACAAGTCTCCTAATAATTTGTCAAACGTGTCTGACTATTGTGAATGGTACATAATATTAAGAAGACGTATCAGCCACAAATGAACACTTCCCTTAATCGATAAGCATGATTTATTCGCTTATTCATTTGTTCTATGAATACAAATATAAATTGGTTAGAAATAAATGTCAATAGACCTAATACTGCTTGACCCCACATTCCACCGCTGTCCGTGTCATTCTCCCGGTCGTTTTCCTATACGAGTCACCAACCTATCTCCAGGCAACGGCGCAATTCTTGTTTTCCTGTGCCTGCGACGCTTGGCGGCGGTCTTGCCAACCATCTCTGGAAAAGGGGTTGGGAGAGGGACTCCTCAAATGCATTCTTATGTCTCGTAGCATTAAAATGCTACAGGATGACCATTTTTAGTTTATTGCAGGCACCAACATTCCTTTTACCACACCACACACACACACCCTCTCTCTCTAATCTTCTTATTTGCACCAAGCTATATTTCAAATTCTAGCTTAAATTATTTATGTATAGAGGTTTAAACCTATAAATTCCGGTCACTATAAACAACTAGATAAGTTTTATTGTCGGAGGATTGCCACGCACATGAAAAATCGAGACACTGTTGATGTATTTTAACATCTTTTTATATTATTTGATAACTTTTAATTTTTATCTCTCATCCTTTGCTAACGCAGCACCCCAACAATGGTTAAATCAAAATCCCTAAGGCAACTGTAAGTAAACAACCATACGCACTAAATAAATAAAAATGTATCGCTTCCTATCGCTAAACAACGTTTTGAATAAACTCTAATAATTGTGAAACCAAAAGTGCCTTTTTATTGCAAAAACCAACAGGTTATGGGCCCAGGCACGTAACGACATTAGTGCGTGATTGATTTTGTTAAAATAAATTCACTTGGTGCGATATTTTTGGAGAAAATCCGACGAGACATTTTGAGGTTAGGACGACGCCGCCACGCTCACAATGGACTCGACGAAGATTATCAACGTTGGACTTCTGGAAGGAAAAGGAAACTGGAATACATGGCGATACAAACTGAGCATTTGTTTACGAGGTATCCCCGGAGCGACAGACGTAATTGAAGGCAGGTTAGTCAAACCAAGGGCGTTGTCTGATGAAGCGACCGCGGCACAAAGAGCGGAGTACCAGACATCGCTCGACGCTTTTAATAAGGCAGACAGCCATGCGTTGATCGTTTTAACCGCAAATATGACGGAAGAGACACTTCAGAAAATAATGCGTCTCAAGTCAGCCCGGAGGTGTGGCTCGAACTGCACAAACTCTTCGACGGCGTCTCCGAAGACAAGGTTTACAATTTATGCCTTAAGTTCTTTAGTTATGAAAAAGCCGTTGAAGATGATATCGCTACGCATGTCTCAAAATTAAAGAATTTGTGGAGCGAACTAAAGCAGGAAATGAGTAACGACGCCGAGCTAACCTCAAATTTGCCAGATTTATTTATGATCTGTAAAATTTTAGGTACGTTGCCTGAAGATTACTTTTCATTCAAGTCGAGCTGGATGCTGATGTCAAAAGCTGACAGGACAATCGACAATTTGACGAACCAGCTGTGTGCCTACGAGAATGCACTGAAAGGCAAACAAGAGTCATCTCAACAAGAAGCCCTCTATGTTAATTCGTCAAAGCAGCCAAACAACTCGCACAAGAATCAGCAAAAGGGTGACAAAAAGAAATTTTGCACCTACTGCAAGAAGAAAAATCACCTAGCAAAGGTATGCAGGAAGCGAATCGCGGATGAAGCACTTGGCAACAAAGCCAGCAACTCGGAAAATCCGGAAAAGGGTGCAAATATGATCCTGACTACGGTAGCCTCGACTGTGATGAACTTGGAGTGCAACTCCAAGTTCTGGTATGTAGATAATGGAGCAACAAGTCATGTTTCTAATAACAAAAATATTTTTAGGACGTTCGAGTCTTTTTCTACAAACCACACAGTGATCACAGCGAATGGCGTGAAGGTTGCGGCTATTGGTAAAGGCGACATTGACATCGAAGCAGAAGTCAACGGCAAGATGCACAAGCTCACGTTGGCTGATGTATGGTGTGTTCCCGGGATCCAGAGAAATCTATTCTCAGTCCTTGCAGCGCAGGATAAGAACAAGGAAAGCAGGTTCATCTCGTCTCCAGAGGTTTGCAACTTCATCGTCAACGGCGAAGTGAAACTGACTGGAGTTCGTGAGCGGTTTGGTGGACTCTACAGGCTGAACGTGAAGAACGTGAACGACATTCCATCCAATGAAGTCAACGCAACAGAAGCAAACAATCTTCTCCAACTTTACCATGAACGATTCGGACATCAGAACAAGCGACACGTGAAATCCCTTCTGGACAAGCTGGGAATTCATGTCAACTTGGACAGTGAACTTTGTGAAGGCTGCGTCTATGGCAAAGCTCATCGTCTGCCTTTCGGTACGAGGTCTAAGACAACGGAACCGGGAGAGCGGATACACACAGATGTTTGCGGTCCATTCAAAGAGTCCATGTCAGGATACTTGTACTTCGTCCTCTTCAAGGATGACTACACAAAGTTCAGGACCATCTACTTTTTGAAAGAGAAGTCCGAAGTTGCAGAGAAGTTGGCTCAATTCGTTGCGGAAGTCAAGACTCTTGGACACAACATCAAAGAGCTGCTAAGCGACGGTGGCAAGGAATTCGACAACAAGCATGTCAGAAAAATCCTACAAAAGGAAGGAATTGTTCAACGCATTACGATGCCCTACACTCCAGAGCAGAATGGCTCCAGTGAAAGAGAGAACCGCACCGTGGTTGAAACTGCTCGAGCAATGATGTATGCTCATGGAAAGCTGCCTCAGATGCTTTGGGCCGAGATGATCAACACAGCAGCCTATGTTCTCAACAGGACAGGACCTTCCCGAGTTGATGGAAAATCTCCCTACGAGTTGTGGCATGGCAGTAAACCAGGTCTGAAACATCTTCGGGTGATCGGATCTACCTGCTATCCACACATTCCAAAACAACAAAGGAAGAAGATGGATCCAAAAGCAATCAAAGGAATTCTCATCGGATACGACAAAGACGACGGCTACAGGATCTTCTGTGAAGAGGAAGGAAGACTCATCAGATCAAGAGATGTCATCTTCGAGGAAAAGGTGCTAGAGCATAAAATCGACAACTATCTTCCGGAAAGTCTCGACTCTGCTGCTGAACCAGTGGATTCAACTTCTGAAGAAAGTCAAGAAGATGATGACAAAACGCAAAGCGAAGAAAATGATGATGAATTCTGGGATATGAGTACTGTTGATGAAGAAGAAGGTCTAGATGAACAAGTTCCAGATAGTGCTCCAAGTCCAGATGAAGAAGCCATCGTCAAGCGCCTTCGTAATCGTTCGTCGCTCAAACCTCCAGAGAAATATCAGGACTTCGTGATGCTTCTCTCTAGCCCTCTTCAGGAACCTGGATCCTACAAAGAAGCCATGCGATCGGATCAGCAAGATCGTTGGAAAGAAGCTATGAGTCGTGAGATGAAAGCTCTTGAAGAGAACAAGACTTGGGAACTGGTTGATCTACCCCCAGGAAAAAGAGCAATCTCGAATAAATGGGTCTACCGGATCAAAACCAACGCCGATGGATCGATTGATAAATACAAAGCCAGACTGGTCATCAAAGGCTTTTCACAGCGGAAAGGAGTGGACTACGATCAAACCTTCAGTCCAGTTGCAAGAACATCAACTATAAGAACTTTACTCAGTGTTGCTGCCAACGAGAAGATGAGACTAGCACAAATTGACGTCTCAACAGCATTCCTCTATGGTGACCTCCAGGAAACCATCTACATGCAGCAACCTGAAGGACATAGTGATGGATCCAACCGGGTTTGCTGCCTGAAGAAAAGCTTATATGGACTGAAGCAAGCTCCTCGATGCTGGAACAAAAAGTTCAGCAACTACATCGTCAGCTTGGGATTCAAGCGAAGTAAAGCGGATCCCTGTCTGTTCGTGAGACGAAAAGGACAGAAGAAGATGTTTTTCGTTCTTTACGTTGACGACGGACTGATTGCAGCTGAAGATGAGCAAGAACTTCAGAAGTTCATCAACGATCTGAAAAAGGAGTTCAAAATCACCTCCATGCCGGCGTCTTATTTTCTAGGATTGGAAATCAGCCGAGAAAAGGACGGATCAATTAGTGTGAGCCAGAAACACTACACGGAGACCATACTCGAGAGATTTGAAATGACCAACTGCAAAACTGTATCTACTCCAATTATCAAGGACAACGATGCAGAAGAAAGTCCTCCAAATCCTGACTTCCCCTACAGACAAGCTGTTGGAGCACTTATGTTCTTGATGTGCGGCACACGACCAGACATCGCATATGCTGTCAGCGTGGTGTCCAGAAACCTCGAAAATCCAACCAACCGTGATGTTCAGAAAGTAAAAAGGATTCTGCGGTATCTGAGAGGAACGACAGACTACGGACTGATCTACAAATCCAACCTGGAAAAAGGTGTATTTGATTGTTTCAGCGATGCAGATCATGGTGGCTGCCTAACTACAGGACGCTCTACCTCAGGAGTGCTCTGCCGGTACTCTGGGGCACCTATTTCGTGGATGAGTCAGCGACAAGCCTCTGTTGCCATATCCACAACCGAAGCTGAAATCGTAGCTGCCAGTGAAGCTGCGAGAGAGATGCTGTGGACCAAGCGGCTTCTGAGCGAACTTGGCCATCTGAAGTCGACACCTACTCTGCAAGTTGACAACGAAGCAGCCATCCGGCTTGCACAAAATCCTGAGTTTCATCGAAGAACAAAACACATTCGGATCAGACACTTCTTTGTTCGCGAATTGGTCACCGATGGGGAAATCAACATTTTAAAAGTTGACACTCAAAATCAGCTCGCGGACATTTTTACAAAACCATTGTTTTCAGTTCATTTTAAATTTTTATGTAACAAAATGGGAGTTTACAAGTTATAAAATAAGGGAGAGTGTTGATGTATTTTAACATCTTTTTATATTATTTGATAACTTTTAATTTTTATCTCTCATCCTTTGCTAACGCAGCACCCCAACAATGGTTAAATCAAAATCCCTAAGGCAACTGTAAGTAAACAACCATACGCACTAAATAAATAAAAATGTATCGCTTCCTATCGCTAAACAACGTTTTGAATAAACTCTAATAATTGTGAAACCAAAAGTGCCTTTTTATTGCAAAAACCAACAGACACAAATGGGATTGTTTGGGAATGAAGGCAAAAACCAATTTAAAAAATAATACTAGAATATTTATGAATTTTGACCATTTATCTGAAAGATTAATAAAAAAAAGTCCTTTGCGTAAAATAAAAATCTAATTGAATAATAACGCACGTTGATTCCAACATGCGTATTATACCTCATTTCCACCCTCCCCTTTCCTAAAATATTGAATGGAGACACCACTAAAAATATTTCCCTACCTCAATCAATTACAAGCCAATTTTTTAAATGTATATAAAAATTCAATTTCATTCCTCAATTGTAATCCCTAAGCTCCAAACTAGAGGGATTCAATACATAAATATAAACAAAACCTACAGTTAAAGAAAAAGAAAATAGAATATAGAGGAGCGCGTAGAGTGAATATCCTAAAATTGTGAGTTATAAAATGCTGGACATTTAGCATGTCCCCAGCGCACGCAACTCACTCTTGTGAGTAGCGGGAAACTACGGTCCACCTTCACAGGTTGCCTAACATATTAATATATAAAAAGGTCTAAGGCTAATCCCTCACACCTTTTCTAGACATAGGGATAATATGGCGTAATTATGTAATAGAATAAATTCAAGTCTTAGAATCTTTTAGATTTAATTTATGCCAAACTTTATTAAATAATAAGCATATTATTTGAAGAGCATTTAATAGTTCAGTTATATATATATATATATATATATATATATATTAGTCGTGAGTGAGCAAGCATTCTCAACATAAATATAGATATTCCAATAAAAACATTGTTCCATAAATATTTACTCTTTTCCTTCTAATCATTACGTTATTTATTATGTACCCTAAACATATTACGTAAATACAAATATTGATGCATAACATTAATTTAATATGATCATACGTCTTACAGTAAGTGATCTCTCCTAACTAACACATTTTTGAACTTGTTGCGAAAATACCACATGTTACTAAAAGTTTTAGTTCCATCAACAATACCTAATGTCAATACCATTTAAATTTAACGCTAATAACCTACTTGCAGAACTCAAAATAACCTTCGCCTATGTCCTAAACAAGGATCGTAGTACTATTATAAATATCGAGGATATTTCCTAACATTACCCCTTTAAGTTTTTTGTTACTATTTTGGCACAAAATAGATATTAACAACACTATCCTAAAAATAACAATCGAGAAACTAGTAAAAAAAATATAAAGTTAAGTTGATCTATATAATAATCTAGTGCAATACTCCATTCTACTAATATTGAAAATCTCGGCACCATATTTCAAACACTTTCCCACCTTAATGTTTACCAAACCCAAAATGCCACATTTGCAATTGAGACGAAAAAAGTTAATTTTGAAATGTTTGACTTTCACTCATTATGGATAATATTGAAAAGTTCTGATCTAACAACACTCTCAAATTTTCATATTTACTACACTCATCTAACCTAAATACTACTGAGAAACAAATAAAGTTAATCGGTTGAGTATAAAGTTCGCGCATAATGCCTAATATCAATAACACAGAAAATGTCTGACTTTACAATATTCTCATTATAAAGTAAATCAAAGACGAAGATTTACGCAAATACTTTATAATTAAATTTGATAAAAAGATCTAAAAAGAATTTTGACTAGTTCCCATAATTTACATTTAAACCGAAATTGGATTTTATTCTTACATTAACGTAATATGTCCGTTACGCCGACGCTTAGTCCTACATGGTCGCAGCCAAGTCCAAGAGTGACGTCTTCCTCGATGGATGGTCTTTTATATGGCACACTCATCGAACAGGATAGGCACAAAGGAAGGGGGCGCGCGCCGGCAGAAGAACATTCTATATTATTCTGGCAAAGCCTGGCAGTTACCATCTTCTTCTCGTTTCTTGAAGTTGGGCGGATTGATCATGGTAGTGGTGGTGCCAGTCTCTAGTGGCGAGATGCGGAACTTGGTTCAGTCTTGGCAGTTGTTCGCTTGTGGTTTGTGTAGTCGGATGTTTGTTGCGCGAGGTGCTCGGCAAGATTAGTGGTATTGGGTAAGTGATGTTTATACTTGACTGTCCCCATTCTGTTGACTTGGAGCAATAATTGCTACACAATAATTAATTTTAGACATAAAGAAAAAATGGGAATGTCTTCTGGAGAATACAGGGAAATTTGTGGTTTTGTTTTATGGTCAATTTACGTCTTTGAACAGTCGATAGAATGCACTTGAATTCTACAGCATGTTCCTCTGACCATCTGCGTGTTGCCTCCACTCTTCGTGACACTTCCACAGCAAACAAACGTAGCCTCTACCCCCCGTTCTTTGTGTCGCTGCTTTTGTTTTGTATTCTTGTAAATAGAACGTGGAAAAGGTTTCGAGTCTATTTTATGCCACACATGCGATTCCGTGCAGGAGGAGTGCTGGCAGCTGTGTATACGCGTCGTTTGATCTTTATTCAGACGACTGCAATACTTTCTCTCTCATATAGTATGTGTGGAACGTTCAGCTGTTTTGACCCTAGACACCATACGGATAACACGTAACTTTGGTACGTAACGTAGCTCGTTACGTTTCATGTGTCACCGAACCCAAAAAAGTGGAGTTTTCCATTCTGTTTGTCCCAGTGGCGCTAGAAACGTTTTTGGAGAGGGGACAAAATGACGTGATGTCCATGTTAAGTCGAATAAAAAACACAAGAGTACGCGAACATAGCTTACCATTGGGCCACTATATGGAAGGTTCTCGGCGTGTGTATTAAAGAGCATATAAGAATAAAAAGCTTATTTAATTAAATATGAGTTATTGAATAAGAATTCAATCAAATTAAAGTCAAAAGGACATTATTCAAAGGGTATTTTTTATTGAATAGTTTCACACTTTTCCTCAACTTATATTTGCATTAATTTACTCTAATTTCTACCTTCATCAGACCTCAATAATTAGTGTATTAAATGCGTATATCCCGGACGTGTAGTGGAGTTAAGGGGGAAAAAAAAATTTTTTTCTACCTAATTTTTTAGATTTAGCCTTTAATAACTCTTATATCAAACATAAAAATTAGGAAAATTTAGTTACCCGCCTCGGTGGCGTAGTAAGCTTACGAGCTAGTTTCGTGTTAATCTAGACTGGCGAGGACGGATAGATAAAGGTTCGAATCTCGCTCGGGTGAACACGGGGGGTGGGGTGGGTGTTTATCCTAAATGGTTTTCCACTCTTTCTCCACGCAAATGTGGATTCACTTCCTCTGAATTCACCCTTCCCAATTCCTAACTCATTAGTGTAATTAATACTTAAGCGTATAACCCGGACAGTAAGACGTGGTGTTAAACAATAAAAAAAAATTTAGTTATCAATGTCGAATGGTCTAAGTCAGGGTTCCCCAGCCATTGTTCCGCGAGCCCGTGTTCGAGGTTCCGTGAGAGCTTGCAAAACGTTTGCTCTTTATTGGTCTGCCCATACTGATAGACAATGTGGAATTAGAGAACTCGTGAGTCCGAAGAAAATAAAGAGAAGGGTGCCTTAATGTTAAAATATTGATATATTAATAATTTAAGTTCATTCGCAGAAGAACAGGAGTTAATAAAATATAACTAGACAATACATACGTTTGAGATATTTTATTCAAAAGTATATGTTAATTATTATTCACCAACCCTACTGGTTTACACACATAATTGTAATTTATCCCTATCGAACCTAAAATGTGTCAGTCAGGTAGGGGTTCGCCGATATATTACGAAATTTAAGGCTTCCCCTAAACAAAAAAGTTTGGGAGTTACTTTAGAAATAGACTTGACTGTCGATGATGGAGGAGCCGGGGCTACCTGGTGTTGCGCAATACGTTGCGTGGTTACCCTGGGCAATATTTTGCTTCAAACAAACAGAAAAAATCTATTCATTTTATTGCTTCCGAACTAGTTTTTAATTTAAAAAAAAAGTCCCTGCTTTGAGGTGCACAAGTTCATGCATATGGGCTGCTAATTTTAAAATTTCAGACTTAAACATACGGTAGATATTGGATACTGCTCATCACAAACAAACTCATTATTTTATTGATATTGGTTATGGACCGCTCTAAAGGAGAAAAGTAGAGTAAACCATTTTTTTAACACCGCGTTCGTGTTATACGCACATATACTAATTACTCTGATGTATTTAGATTAGGAAGGCTCTATAAAGTGTACCCGCATTTACGTGAAGAGAGAGTGGAAAACCATTTTGGGGAAAAACCGTACACCCAACCTGTATTGAACCCAGATCTTCCCATCATTGGCAGCCAATATATTGTGAGAGTGACGCCTTAGACCATACGGCCACCGAAGCAGATGTATGTTAAAGTTGAAAAATTATAGTTGAAGAAAAATAAAAACAAAGTAGAGAATATAGCTTTGTAGGCCTATTAATCTTATTAAATGGTTATTTAGAGTAACTAAGTTCATGAACATAATAATTATTGTAATCATCACTAATTCAGCCAGATATTTATTGCATTTTTTAATTTATTGATCCAAAACAATCATAGTTTGAATTAAAGGTTTACTTATAAAAAGGCTACACTTTTTTTTACCTTTGCAAAACAAGTTATTAGGGACTTCTTGGACTTGTGTGTGTGTGTGTATTAGAAATAATTATATTAACCCTCAAATAAATGATAAGTCTAATCAATCTTGTTAATTGTTCCTGGTCACGAGAATCATAAGTAGATCATTGCACAATATTTGCGCCAACTTCCCCTCCTTCCCAGTAATAAATCAGGTGGTGGCAATGTAACCCATATCCCCTCCACCCTAGTTCCAGAGCTTACGTTGTCCCCATGTTTGTCCTAACATCAGTAGCCTCTATCCTCTGTTAAGTGGTTGTTATTATTAGCACCGCGTCTTATTACCCGTTCGGGTTATACGCACTTACACTAATGTGTAATGGTAGGGTGATTGTGAGATGAAATGAAGGACCTACAGTTTAACGTGGAATCCGAACCACGGTGGAGGCCTAGCATTCCACACTTTCACAAGATTTCTTGTCAGAGGTGAAGGAAGGGTTTGGTAATCAGATAAATCTGTGCCGGGACCGAGGATTGAACCCCGGACCCCCAGCACAGAAGTCCGACACCTTACCCCTAGACCGCCAGGTCACCTTTAAGTGGTTGTTAAAGTTGTCCACAAACCTAGGGGACTTTGGATCGATTCCAGGTGGCGTCATCAATATATGTATTATTATTTTTTAATATTCCAGACTCGTCCTACTATCCAATAAGTATGAGTATGTTGTAATAGACATACTGTTCTAGGTTAATTTAGTTTGCAAGTCATGATCTAATATAATTAATTTGAATCATGCACTTTGGATGTATACACTTTTTTTATAATAAAAATGTCATAAATGTTCTGTTTGAGAATAGGAAGGGGAAAATATACTTAAGCCGTACATAAGTTTGTTTTTGAACTAGATACCCTTGACTCTGGAGACAAATTGTCATACCACTGAATTGAGGACACACTCGTGATAAATAAATGCCTTTATTTTCTTCTATCCACCACCTGAAACTTCATTTTTTAATCGGCTATGTGTCTCCTGCCAAAAATTTTGCTGTTACTTAATACTAGAATGGACATTTAATCTTCACACTTCAGTATTTCACATGTAAATGGTACTTATGAAGTTTTAAAACCAATAAAACAATCTTCTAATATTTTTAGAAAAAAAAAACACATGTTGTTCCTACAAGACTACGCTCGCAGCGATGAAAATACGAAAAATAATTATGTTTGAAGGCGGAATTGATTTCTCTTTCTATTTATCATAATTAATAACGGTGATATTTTTCTGCAAAGCATTTCACCTTTTTATGATTAAAAAATAAATGGTACGGTGCACCGTACAGGCTTACTCTCTTTAATCATAAAATAAATACATTTACTAAAAACTTGTAACATTTGTGAAACTAAATAATACACACTGTTGCAGAAACACTCCACCGAAGAGTATAAATGTAATAATATACAATGTTACACACCAGATACATTGAGAAAGGAGGAGCATCTTTGTCCACCAAAGAGTTTAACACTCTAGTTCATATTTCTAAGTACCCCATAAAAATATGTTTTCATATAGCATGGAAATTATGGCTTTATACAAATATATTTCAGGTTAAAATATTTTGAGTACTAACGGTTCTATAACTTTACCATTTATTTCTTATCTCAAATAGTTGAGGATATATTATGAAAATGAGATATTTCCGCTTCTCCAAACTGCCGTTAGTAATTTTTATGGGAAAACGAAAATAGCCATTCCAAAAATTCCCTCGGGGGGACCTTATGATACAAAGTTTTAATCCGAACAATAAAACGGTTTCGGTTCTAGCCCGAGAAACAGATGGATAGACAAACAGCAATGCAATAACGTTTTTGGGGTTTTTTTTCAGAGTATCATGAAACGTAAACATTTATCAACATCTTTAGTTCAATTATTTTACGATCACAATAATTCTCTCTTCGAGGGGTCGAGAGAAAGTAAAAATAAATACCTAAACCTAGAGTAAAAGTTTTGAGCCATTTAAGACGTGAACCATAATTTAAAATGTAAAACCGCTTCTTAAGTAAGGCAAAATATTGTGTCATCTGCACCGCGTCTCGGCTGGTGCATTTTCCTTAGGCAAGTTTGTTTCGAGTCTGAGAAGCTTGTTCCAAGAATCCTGTCTGTCACGTTCCTCTGATCGAGGTCAACGGTTTTGGTGATCGTCGAATGTCATATAGAAGATTATTTGCACAGGAATTTAATTCTTAATGAAGTATTGTATGTACATGCGCGTCAAGGTCATAGGATGTTCAGACCATTCAACATGACGAAGAGGCTATCATCAACCTATTGTTCCGACTAGAATGGATGTGTAAAGACAAAGGACTTGGAAGGTGTCGAGGGCTTCGTTTAAGGAGTTGCGTTCCTGTCGAAAGATGCGGCGAAGAGGGATGGGTGTTAGAAGGGGCAGGGGGAATCCATCGTACCTTAGAAGCTCGTGGTTAGTTACCTTTGTCAGTTGCGTCTTCGTCGTAAATGCTTGTCGCCCGTGGTTGCGTTATCGGTTCGCAGTGCCAGAGAGGTGTGTAATGGAGAAACATTTACCAATCCTGGTTATGAGATTACTTGTGGACTGTGAGTTTTTTCACTTATTTATTATTTAGTTCTTTAGTTTGGTTGGGCAATGTAAGTAGATGTCTAGGGCGGCAGAGTCGGAAGAACTACAAAAATAAGATGTAGTTATATGAGGATGTAGGTCATGTCACTTAAAAGGTAATGTTAAAAAGTGTATGTGTTTAGAATAAAAATCATGTAATTTAAATTAGTTGTGTACGTGGCAGCATAGCAGCCCTCCTAAGTCGCAGATGGCTCTCGTATCTGATAGCTCGTGATACTAATGTTTGTTCATATATGGCTGACGGTTCCTCACGTCCATCACGGACTCAGCTTTAAAACGAGTGAAGAATGACCCTGGGCACTGGATGAATCCTTGTTAGCTCAGTTGTAGAGCATTGGCGTGCTAAGCCAAAGGTCCCGGGTTCGATTCCCGTGGCCAGGTGTCATTTTTCAACCAAATTGAATTGTGGTCTCCTTCATGCGGACATTGCGGTAATTACAATGATTTTCAATCTGGGTGTCGATATTCATAAAAATAATATTTCTTAAGACTATACTATACCTACTAAATATTAAAACTTTTCACTTAAGGTTGTTATATGGGTAGGTAGAAATACCTCGTAGCCTTTTGGGAGTAAAAAAAATATTTCACCTCTTCTCCTGACTTATTTTTCTTTCTCTAGTTCGTAACAGATTAGTGGAAGAGGAAGGACGATAGCTTTGCCACTTTTTTGGCTTATATTTCACAACAGCTCACTGGCTTGATACACAACCAATCTACTTCAAAATTTAGAAAGTGATCGAGTTGTTTAAAAGAAATAAGAACATTACTGTTTCAAGTTGCTAGTAATGCTGCTCTTGTATATTAAATCGTGATTTACATTCCTGTACATAAAATAATTAGGTACTTATAACTTTATTTTTGAGCTTTTTATCTAAATATGGCATTTTTTAGGTTAATTTTCCACCACTATCAAACTACCTGTTATGGATTATTTGCATATCCACTAATTAATACGCTAATATGTTAGAGAAAAGAAAAGTTTAATTTTAAAGAAATTGTACCCGCATTAACGTGGAGAGTGAGTGGAAATTGACCACATTCAGTACAAAATCCCCTCTATACAACAGACCAGGATTCAAACCCTAACCTCCACGTCATTGGCAACCATTTCTATTGTTAGTGACGCCTTAGATCATTCGACCCTTTGGGTAAATCCTTGCAGGATAGTAGCTTGAACTCTTTTAATCTTTTGTCTGAACATCTTATAAATCCATGACTAAAAAAAATAATAGCCCTCTCCAGTGGGGTCGTGAACAAAATCATCTCTCTCGTCTAGTCTAATTTACAGGTGATGGGTAGGTCGTGGTTGGAATTCCAGTCGTGTGCTTTGAGATTTTTTTCCTGAGATTTTTTCCCCGAGATTATTTTTCACTCTACCTTCACCCAAATGAAGGTATAAGACCTCTGATTGATAATTTCCACTTTCTTCCCCTTTAGTGTGATAATGTATTATTAGGGAATTAAATCATTATTTAAAGGTAAAACTAGCAGCACCTAAATGTGTAACAGTTGCATAAAAATTACCTTTCTTTCCCATTTTAAAGTAAGTGGTGGTGAAAACTTTAATTGTATAGAACGTTTAGATATTTGTAGTACAATATTTTGATTTCTAGTTGGTTTAATTAAAACTCTTATATGACAAATTTATAACCTGGCTTTATCAATAATATTTGATAAGATGGTGTAGGTAAGCGTGACCTTTAAAATTACTTATTAGTTATACCCACAAAATAATTACGAAATATTATGCTTGTGTTTTGATTTATTTCTATTTTTATATCTATAACATATTTTATATGTTTCAAAATATTCCTAAACCAACAAAATTGTATTACAATAGATATAAATAAGCTTGTATGAATATAGTGTTTACTTAAGTCATATATTATTATTATTAGCACCGCGTCTTACTACCCATTCGGGTTATACGCACTTACGCTAATGTGTAATGGTAGGGTGATTGTGAGATGAAATGAAGGACCTACAGTTTAACGTGGATCCGAACCACGGTGGAGGCCTGGCATTCCCCACATTCACAAGATGTCTTGTCAGAGGTGAAGGAAGGGTTTGGTAATCAGATAAATCTTTGCCGGGACCGAGGATTGAACCCCGGCCGCCAGCACAGAAGTCTGACACCTTACCCCTAGACCGCCAGGTCACCCCTTAAGTCATATAAAAATGTGTTTAATTTGTTGCTCTGGGATTAAAATAACTTTCACTTTATATCTACGTCAACATTAAAGAACATAAGTACAGTATTTAATATAAGATCCTTTTGTTAAATATTCTATTGTCTGTATTTATTAGCATAAAATTATTCCTGCAATATCAGTAAAAACACATACGCTGCTGTACAACTTCTTTGCAATTATTTACCATCTCAAAAAACCAAAACCCTAGAGGAGAGTACCACCAAATACAGAAAACACTGGTCTAAGGCTTCATTCTCGTGCTATCATCGTCGTGAGCTGCTGATGACGGGAACATTAGTTTTCAAATCACAGTCGGGTATGAAAAACTACACGTATACTACAAAGCTTAGAAAAATTCTGTTCACTATACATAGCCTAGATCCAAATAAAAGGAAAATATGTTCACTACATGTAGCTAATCACAAAATAAAGGAAAATATGTTCACTATACGTAGGCCTAGATCACAAAATAAAGGAAAATTCTGTTGGCTTTAACGATTTTGATTGAGATTCGTAACTAAGCGTTGATTACATTTATAAACCAAATGTCTATTTTCATGTTCCCATGAAAATGACTTTCAGGCTATTTTACAGAACCACAAATTTCCTTACATCCGCAACTATTTGAGATACTAAATAATTTATCATTGCAAAATTGTGGTAATATTAAAATAAAACTTTTATTTAAAATATAACTTTATAAAACTAATAGTTTCGAAGATATTGACAAATTTATTAATACACTTTTGTGAGCTGTATTTGTACAGATACACTACATATTATGTTTTAACGCAATATTTCTCTAATTCTATAGAGTAAGTAGATACGTGTAGGTCTCTCAACATAAAGCGGGATTTCTAAACGTCTTTAACCCGTCTCAATTCTCTCCCCATGTAGCACCCTTAATTACAAGTGTGTTTGACTTTCTAATAGGTTTTAAATTTAAATTTAAATTTTATCTATATTTAAAATATTGTATTTACGAAAGGACTGTATATCAGAAGTAGAAGTATGTACATTTAACTATCAAAATACACGATTCAAGGAACGTGGTTTCCTTTGGTAAGATTCGACATTTTTAGTTTTTTAAATCATTGTTAATGAGTAACTAAAATATTTTTGTTTGTTAAGAAATTATTGATATATTTTGGTTAAAAAAAAGTTTGTTGCTATAAAAACAAAAATAAAACAATTAATTCAAGGTCCCTTCCACCTTTCCTTACCTAAGAGTTAGGCCTACAATTAAATTGTTTTAGAAGAAACTAACCCCCACATTTCCTCTTTGTTATTTGGATCTATGTTATTTCGATCTATGTTCTTTATGTTATGATTCATTTAAATGGTTTTCTGTTCAGGTAAGTAATCCGTGAGCAATTTTCAGTCGTTTTCACGAGTTTGTCCGCTACACCCTGTGAGTACTTATAATATTTAACTTCTCCTGTTAACCAAGCCGAATTATAATTTAAAACTTTAAATATCTTATTTACCTGTAATGTGTGCATTGAAATTGAACCATTTAACTTAGTGACCTTATTGTTTATCTTTTTTTATTTATTTTTTTAGCACCGCGTTTTACTACCCGTTTAGGCTAAACGCTTAAGTACTAATTACGCTAATGTGTTAGGAATTGAGAAGGTTGAATTTAGAGGAAGTGAGCCTGCATTTGCGTGGAAGCAGAGTGGAAAAGCATTTAGGAAAAAACCACCCCCAGGTCACTCGACCGGGATTCGAACCTTAATATTCCCGTCCTCGGCAGTCTAGCTCAACACGAAACTAGCGCGCTAGCTAACTACGTTACCGAGGCGGATTATTGTTGATCGTGGGATGTCAATTTCCAGAACTTATCCGCCACCACTCCATCTTCCCCAGTGTACTCGACCGATATTAAAAAATCACTGGAAATCCAATATATTTCAATCCTGACGCCTTAGACCCCGTAACCACTGATGTGGATGTTTCCCTTGTTTAAATTTACTCCTGGCATTAGATGGGAGTTCAGTCATTGGTCTCGTGACAACTTTCTCTTTTCCTCGTGCTATTTATTCTTATATCATCCCTCCATTTGGTAAACTCGGCCTCAACTGTAAGACGAGACCAGAATGAAAGAGAAAATTAGTTAAAAGTGAAAGCACGCTTTTAAAACTAGTGCGTAGTAACAAAAGTTTGTTTTAAAAGAGCCCTTGCGCTAAAAGTATTTCTCTGTGAATAAATTACTCATAGTGAAAAGTTTAGATTTATTTTTTATAAAATACTGCAAGTCCAATTCGTTGGGATGAATTTTTTGTTAGCTTTGCTTACTTAAAACGTTTTAAATATGCTATATAACAACGATAAGGAAGGTAGGCTTAGAAAATAAAGAAAACATATTTTTTCTATTAATATTGACGAAATGTGACTATAATTATTTTGTTCTAGTTATTTTATCGGTGTTGATACGATTTGTCAAAAGGGAATAGTTGCAGAGTTGTTATTTGACGTATGAATTTAGTAACATATTTTTAACTAAAAAGTACCAAACCTTCATTCACAATTCCACTTTGTCTAGCGAGTTTTATATGATAGGTATGCTCACAATTTTCATAGGAAGGACTTTTAAGAACATATAACACACTTTTTCTTTTTCTTTTTTGTGGCCATTTATTAAAAATATTTTACTATATTATTAGTGTTATTTTTTAAGGTTTTGAAAGTAATTTTCAAAAGTTACAGCTGCGGATCAGATGACTTGATAATTAAAACGTGAAAGTAGTTATAGTAACTTTTATAGCTGTCAGATAAGTATCTTCACAGTTCACAGTGGTTCTCAAACTGGGGTACGCGTGCACCTTTCAGGGAATACGTGAGCAGCTCTCAAGGGAAGATTGGCAAAATAACAAGGAACTTATTATAAACCATAATTATAGACTTTTACAGTTATCTGGTTACTTCCACTCATCTTTTTACCCTATTTGCTCGGCTGGATACCAATTTCTAAGAGTTTTCAACCCTCTATTTGAAACTCTTTACGTTAGCAGTTTATAATGTCTTTCTCAACAACATATATCTGTGAGATTGGTTTTTCATCCATAGTGTACCTAAAAATAAGTACCGCAATAGGCTAAATTAGGAGTCAGACCTCCGCTTGAAAGTTTAAACTGGACAACCAGACATCCAAAAAGTTGTGCCAAGCCATGCAGACACACCCCTCTCACTGAAAAACTTTGGGATTCATAATATATCAGTTTCAAAATTACAATTAAAAATTTTGATTTGAAAATATTGTTTTTAGGTATACTTTTTTTTCTTTATTTTTGAATGAATTTGTGAAGAAAACGATCAAAACTTTTCTACAGAATTTTTATGGTAAAATTATGTTTTTTTAAACTGATCTAAACAATTTTCAACCTATCATTTGAGAGGGAAATGTATCTTGGGGGTACATTGAACTTAAGTCATGGTCAAGGGGCACAATCTAAAAAAAAAGTTTTAAAACATTAGATTTATCAGTCATTTAAACACATTGTGACTTTCCATGAATATGGTAAGAAAAATGACGTACCGAAACATGTTGGATTAATTCTTCCAGAATTCTCCATCTGGTCTGGATTTACAATGGAGTAGGGGACGTCAATTTCAGAGAAGACTTAGATACCAATTTAACTTAACCTTTTCAACTTATTTATATCGCACAATTATTCAACAAACTTGTTGTTGACAAGCAATGTTAATTTGAACCTTTATTAGTTTTAATAAGTTTTACACTTTCATTTATATGTTAATTCAAAAATGTTTGTATCATATATTTTAATATGTTATACAATGTTATTCTATTATTTATTGACTATTTTATATGTAAATATGAGTCGAAGATTTTCAGAAATTACATAGATGTTTTCTTAAGATTAAATTTGTCAAGCGTTTTTAAGCATCATACTACTTTTTTAATTCATACTTAAAACAACATAACTTTATAATAGATGTTTTATTTATAAACTTAATAATTTTTAAAGTATTAACTCATATTTATCTACTCAAGATTTAAAGTTTTAGAATTTTTTCTAAAAATGTGTATATTGTAATTTAAACTTAAAAAAGTTACTAAAGCTCCTATTCATGCATTAAATAAAACACAATAGCTTAAGCTCTCATAGTAAATATATATATATAATGTATGTATGTATATATATATGTTTTATAAGCCCTTTTTCTTAATATTGTCATTCAATCATGGCAGATGATGTGATGTCAGAGAAATAAAAGCTGTTGGGGGGAGTATGTAAAGGGGGGAGGGGTTGTTATCCCCAAGGGCCATGTAAGAGGTTCGTGGCGTCGTCGTCTTGCACCCCCCTGGCAGTTCCACCAGCCAGCATACATCAGCGCCTCGCCGGCTGCGGTTCGGTAGAGTTATGTGTGGTGACAGGGTTTGTGCAATACCGGCCCAAAGGATAACGCAAGACCTGTTAGACGAGCTGCATAAGTGGAGAGGGTGAGATAAAAGTACGTCACTTTGATAGAGCATATCAATATCTATAAAATAACACTAATAGTATAATAAAATGTTATCATTTTCCGTGAATGATATCCCACAGAAACATTTATGTAAAAAAAAACTTGCTAAGTTCTACACCACAAATATTCCTAAGATAATCAACCTTGAAAATGAGTGATATTGAAAGATGACTAAAATACTTTATCTTAACAGGACGTTAAATTTTTACGTTTCTGTCATTTGGAGCCCAGTTGGGTTGGGGACGTAGGGAACGATAGCAAAGGTTAGTGTTTTTTGCAGTTTTTATTGCCAATCTTTTTTTTTTTTGCTAAAATATATCGTATATTGCTTCAGTAAAAACATAGTTATATATTCTTCACATGGCGGTGACCTCAACATTTCTTAAATATCTGTCAAGGGTATCCTGTAAGTTAATGAACTTTTTTATCTTAATTTAAAAAGTTTGTCATTTAATACCGCTATGCTTATGACAGATATTAAACTATTGATATCACCATGTTAATAAAATTAAACTCTCTGTCTCTATTGGGAGTTATGTTTATACTAAAATAATATTGATTCCCTTGACAAAAAAGAACGTTATCTTTCCTCGCGTCCTCTACATACCCACCTAAGTGTACGGCGGCGTTGCTGGATAACTTGGGCTGATGCACTACTGTGCATCTTGATATTTGTATATTCTAAAAGGTTCTTTCTGCTGGAATCGGACTATAATTTTGTTTTACAGTTAATTTTAATAACCGGTTTATATTTATGTTTCTGAACCGTGTCTTATATCCGACCGAACTTTATACATTTAAATTACTCTTTTGGGGAATAATTTAAAAGAAATGTTACCAATTTGGGTGGAAAATGAGGAATCTGAAAAAGGGGGGATGTTAACACACTCCATGCATTTTGCTGGGATTCAAACCCGACCTCCTTGTCAACTGTAAACCTGCCTAGAGGAATATAACATTTAGTCCCGCCTGTCCACCGATGCGGGTCATAATTATTGTTACCAATGACTTATTCGTTTGTTAATCCAAGGCAGTTGTCCACCCCACTGGCCACGTCCTAATTTATTCTGGCCTGCTAATTTCAATGAGGAGGGGGATATAAAGTCGTTACCTGGCGTAGCGTTTAGTTATATCAGAATAAAATGTGTACTATGGATAGGCTCCTCAAATCCATAAAGTTTCAAAGCTTAGAAAAAAAAAGTTTTATTTTTTCTTTAGCTATTATTATGCCTTTTAAGGACTTAAACCAACATAACTATAGAAAGAACCAAACAATAAGACCCTCCCCCCCATACCTTAAATTTATGACTAGTCGTAAAACATCTTAGGTATGATTTTTAATCCAGTTTAACTATGTGGTGAAGTTAATACTCAAGCAAACAACGTTTTCTATTAAGATTTAAATCCGAAAAAAAAAAGTTTAGCGTATAAATTACAGATTGGAGATGTGTTAATCTATTTTTTTGAGTGAAAGGTTATTTTGGTTGCGAACTGTTTGTCTCATATTTCGCTTTTACACTAAATCCAAAGCTCCCGCCGAAGGCGGTACGGTAAACATTCAGGGCGCGGGAATTGTTCCCCTCTAATCCTCCAGTCCTACTTCTTATATCTCTTATCCTTGATCCCTGGGGGGAAAGGGAGATACCCCCTCCAAGTCTTGGGGGCGATTGTCGTCCTCCCTCCCCTCGTTTACATTTATCATAAGACGCTATACCAGGGGAAGGAGGGGGTTGTTGTGCGTCTGGGGACACCGACAAGGGGCCCAAGGCTACAATTAACAGTTTTTATCGTGGCTCCTTGGTAATGAATTAACTACTCGAGGGGAAACTGGTAGAGGGGGGTTGTAGATAAGACGTTATTTAGTGAGAACTAAGGGATGCATCGTGCCTCAATGAAAGGGGCAGCTTTTGGGGGTACTGGGGTTGTATCAACCACTTTAGTTTGTACCCTATGTCTGGGAAGTGTTAATCAACCTTTTTTTTTCTTAGTATTTTCTACATTTCTTACAACATTTCTTTTTCTTATTCCGTTTGTGTGTGGGGGGGGGGGGGACTATATTTTCAATTTGCGACATATATATAAAACAAACCGTAAGGATTTTAATACTTGCTGGGAAATCGTGGAACATGGGAAAGTTTTAGGATGGTGTGGAACGACTCATTTTACACCTGTGGTAAAATAAATGTTTTCCTCTATTTTTCATTCAATTGCCTAAAAAAAAGCTCTTGTGCGAAACTTAAACCATAGTACTTTCTAGAGCAAAGATGTTCAACCTTTTTCAACTCGCGGCACACTGAACAAATTGTCAAAGCACACCTAAAGTTTTTTAAGGCAAGATTGTATGGTTAAAAAAAACTTATCATGATTGGGCTTACAATTTTAATAGTTAAAATTGTAATAAATAATATACGTAATATTTAAAAAATAATGTTAAATCATGGTTTTAAAAATATTTTTATTTTGTAAATTTATTTTCTCGCTTATTTTTTGTATCCTTCCCAAACTCCCCACCCACTGCACATTCTACACACCAACATACCGTGGCACACCCTTAAAAAAAATAGTACTAAATAAATGTTTCTTACTAAAGTCTCTTTCTTTAATTTGGGATAGAAGGAAACTCGAATCAAGGCCAGTATTTTTTTTGTCTACAGTTTAAAAAAAATTATTTTAAACCAAAATAAATAAAATACGTCATTAGAAACGTTTATAGACTTGTACCTTGTTATATCTCAACAGTTATTGAATACATGCCATAGTTTTAGCTGAATTCGTTGAGAAACTTAGATTAAGAGAAAATAATAGTTGTTCCCATCATATTCTTCCAAACTCATGACCGATATTCAAGAATGGTTCAGATTTGTTTAGCACTGCATCTTACTGTATATTCGGCTGTACGCATATGCACTAATTATTAAAATGTGTTTAAGGATAAGAGGTTGAATTTAGAGGAAGTGTACTCTCATTTGCGTGGAGGACGATTGGGAAACCACACTTGTTAAACATGGCTGAAATGCCTGTTTTATCTCTCTTTTTTTCGTTGCCTCTCATTCTTTCGCTTCTCGAAGGATAGACCATGGTATGGTTTTAAAAAAAAATATGGATGGTTCTGGAACAATTTCCTTCGAAATAAATACGTAAAAAGAAGGCTTCTCTACACAGTCGTCCCACAGCATTATACGGGAACGGTCCGAGACTGAATGAGCTATCTATTTTTTTTAAATTGTTCGAGTATAAAGAAACAGTCATTGAGCTACCGTAACGGTTTAAGTTTATAAATATAATAAATAAAGAATATTAAATTGATAAAAAGCAAGTTCTCATGTATATAGAGAGTAAGAACCCAGTCCTTACTAACATTAATAAACCGGAGCACAACAAAACTCCAACCTCCGAGACTCCCCTTCCTACCTTCACCACCTTCACAAAAACAAAATTATAAAGTGGCTTACCCAACGAGGGGCTTCACCAGAGAAACATAACGTTTCAGCTTTTTATTTTTTATGTATATAAAATTTATCTATCTATACAATTCATAAAACATTATTTTGAGATCTATGCACAGTTTTACTTTATAGGAAGCAATAAAAAAACTACTTTATCTTATTCATACGTAAAGTCATGTGATCTGCTGCTATCCCTTCTTTTTTTTTAAATTACCTATAGAATAACACAAATGGTAAAATGCTAACAATTTTGGTAGAAAAAAAATTTTTTTTAAAGGACCTAATGAAAATTAGACTATACTTGGAAATTTTCAAAGGAAAGATTGAATAAAATATCAGTGGTTGACTTGGCGCGTGACCTCTCAGATCTAAACCAAGGTCAGGAGTGGATGTGTTTCACAAAGAGCTTTTCCTCCCAACATACACCCATCATTCAATGCATATTTTGCTGAAATACAACATTTTTTGTCTTTCACCGCCGGTGGTACGTTGACGTGGCAAGAGTTCGAGGGGAAGTAAGAATACGTCACTAAACTCTTGGATACAGTGTCAAGTTTAGCTGTAAGTGTTAAGAGAAAGAGATGGGGGGGGAGGAAGGTAGGGGAATGATAGAGTGGTTCTTCCCCCCCCCCCCGTATCGCCATCTACCGCTCCTTACACGTCATTTATTACACTTTAGGGAACGAGGACTTCCCCTCCCTCTCTTGAACTGTTAAAAAGTTAAATTTTGTTGTGAAGCACACTACCAAGATGGAGTGTCTCCCTTCCAAGAGGTAACAAAGCTGTCAAAAGTTGCGGTGATAAAAAGAGGGTGAACATGTTTTTGACATTGACGTGAAGTTAGTCGTAATGGGTGGGGTATTTATTGCTTTGTGGTAATTTTGGCTTCTTCGCTCCAAAATTATCAGTGTTTCTTTTGCATTAAAAATATCTCGTAGCCATCTATTTATTACTAGCTGTGTTATAAAATATGTTTTAAATTGGAATAAAATAGTTACTTTTTAGTTCTGGTATTAGTCCTCGGTGAAAATTTATATAACCAGAGGGTGCAGGATGAATAGAGAAAATTTGTAAGTAACTGATCTCAGTTAAGACGTTAGAAAACCACAAAATGTAACCATCATTTGGAATCGAACCCCGTCCTCTCTAGTTAATGTAAAGCATTCCCTCCCTATGTTCAGCCCAGCCTGTTTAGTAAAATTTAATTTTAAAAAAAAGGGATACTTAACACTGTATATATTGATCTTCATTGCATGTTAAGAAAGTACTTACACTTCTGCCACTATACGTAATAGCGAATGTTGGCACAAACTTCGTGGGCTGGACTTCTTTACATTTTCATTACACTTTATGTCGAGCTCACATTTTAAATTTATGTATGTTTGAAAATAGTCTTTTAACGATAAAAATAAGTAGTAATTATTCGTCTTCCAGCGGTTTCTCGTAATCGCCGTGCGCTGAAGGGGTTTGGCAACTCGCCGTGCAGTTGTGTGCTGAAAATAGTATCTTGCACACCTGTCTACCCACTCATTCTTCTGAAACATATTTGATTTGAATTAATAGCTAGAAATTCCTACGTCTATTTATACATATCGTAGAACTTTTAGCTCAATTATAACTTTCATCTGGTCACATGGTCTAAAACGTCACTCTCGCAACAGAGCGGACTACCGATGACAGGGATATTTATGTTCTAATCCCGGTTGTGTGTATTGAGGTATATACACACTCATAATCGGTTATTTTAGGCACTTACGGGTCGAATTAGGACCCTCCAAACATGTAACAATCGATGATGAGGAAGGCTCTTTAGCGTCCATCCAAGTAACATGGCGGCACACACAAGTGGTATGTGCCCGCTATTAGCAGGGAACTTATGGGGCTGTTTGGAGAGGAGGAATGTGCGTTCTGGGGATTGAATAGGGGACCTGTCGTGCCGCTCCATCATGGTTAACAAGACATTAACATCGAGTTGATATGTTGAACTGCCGGCTGCCTTGATGGAGTGGTTTGTCGGGCTGAGGAGTGAACTGAAGGGAGAAGAGACAGGTTGGCTCACAAACTGCTGTTCTTGTTTGGGGAGGAATTTCTCGACCACTTGGCAACCATTTGTTTTGCTGGTGACTAGGTGAAGATAAGATTTTTTTTTTAAAATCTGAACAAATGCAATGTTTCTAAAAATAAAAATACGAAAATTCATTTTGTTAGCATATATTTTTTGTTCGTAAAAAAATTATTTGTTTGAATATTCGAAAAAAATCCTCGGGCAGGCATTTGAACCCTAGCTTTTCTGTTTTACGCACTGACCGCTCTACCAACTGAGTTATTCAGGTTCCAATACCATTCTTTGGCCAATTTACAGTCCAATTTTCATAGGAATAACACTTAGTTAAGAAATACATACAAACTTTGTGTGGTCAATATTGGTATTATTAGTGTCATTTTAAAAGTATTGATAATATATAATCATTATTGACATCTGCAGATCACATAAATTGGCATGGATACGTGAAAGTAAATCTAACTTTTCTAGTTGCCTTCCTATTAAAATTAGAGTAATTATCTATTTTGAATGAAAACCTGGATAGTTCACTTGGTAAAGCGGCTGATGCGTTAATCTGGTAATCGCTGTTCAACACCTGACCTTTTTGTTTTTCTAAACACATTCGCCCCGTTGCAAAATACTTGTGTCTCAATTTTGAATTATTCTTTAATTTCTTGAATGCACTTTCCATCGCGTTGCAATGAATGTATGGTGATAGATTTAATATACTTTTAACTTTGTCTAATAAAATATAATTATAACCATGTCTATTCGACAGTACACATGCTAACCTCGAGTTGAGACGTTTATTCAGATATGTAAATTTATTACATAACCATGTTTAAGGACTGTATTACACTGTCTTATTTCTTTTATAAGATATATTTGATAAAATAAATGTGATGTATCGTTGACTCTTCATCAAAGATCTTTTATAAAATGATATTTTTTCAAATCTTTTTTGTATAAAAGATTTACCTTATGGAACATTTTATAAAATAAATACTTTTTTTTTTCCAAAATAAATACTTCATAACAGTGTAATATCGCCTAAGCCCTATTTTTATTTCTCGTCGCGCATCCGGGAACTCTGTAGGGAGAAAATGCCCAGAAAATCAATTTAAGTTTTTCTTTTACTCCGAGGATTTCATTCTCCACCACTTTTCTTTTCCCTCATTCCACGATGTAACCTCGACCAGTCTTTTTTCATTATTGTTGTATAACTCACTTACCGAAGTTGCTAAACGTAAGGGGGGACCGAGACGGTGTGGTTTAAAAAAATAAACCGAAATTCTGAACAACTGTTTGGTTGAATATTTGTGTTAAGTGACATTTCGTCGAGTTAGCATTTCCGTACTCCGCGTATCACGCCCAGGATATCCTCATATTTACACTGTGGTGTGGGGATGAGGAAGGTATTATTTAGAGGAAATGTACCCGAACTAGGAGGATCAGAGGACATCTTTTAGTAAAAAAAAACGATCAGGTCGGAATTTGAACTCTGGCGAACCAAACAACACTAGACTAACACGTTTGTCTGCCTGCCACAGTGAATTTTATCTATTTAATACATGTATTGTATTTGTAATTCTATGTGCACTTCCCAAACACAACATTTAAATTAACCAAACCATTCACTATTTACCATTGTTGTTTTTGTTGGTATATTCAACACAAGGGTGATCAACTAATTAATCAAAGTGGGAGGGATTTGGAAGGTAGCCTCAAAGAAATTAACCATTAGTGTGAATATTGGTTGTGAAAACCATCCCTAGTGTACCTAGCCAGAATTCGAACCCCGAACTTCCTATCAACGGTGAATCGGTTAATTATTGGTGACTAAAACTATACAATTTAAGAAACCAAACGAAAGAATGTGAATCTGTAATAAGGATGGGTGACCACTTTGTGCGGGAAAAACATCCCCAGCGCATTTTGTTGATTGTCCCTTAATTGATGTAAATAAATAGTGCTAAAGTTCCATGAGCTTGGTTTGGATTATCTTACAGTTCTTTCAAACACTTGAGATAACTCAACACATTTTAAATACAAATAATAAAACAATGATAGTTACAATACACACCGTTTATTATTTAATTTTATAGTGTAACAGTTTATAATGTCAAAGTTTGATATTGAGAAAAAGTATGTAAAACCAGAACATTTCTTAACGAAGGCTTTTTTTGGGGGGGGGGACTTATTTTTGGGTCATTACGGTATTATTAGAAATAAAAAATTTCCTGTTTTTTTTTTAAAATTCTTAGCGCCGTTATTTTCTATTTAATTTTTTCGAATTTCTTGAATTTTCAAAATTCGTTTTTAACTTTTGAGATTAGATCTACATTTTTTTTAATATTCAAGATATTTTATAGCTTTACACATTGCTATTAATAAGTTTTTAATTAATTTTTATTTCCTATGGGTATCGAAACCGTAAACTAATTAATTTCTTCAGGCTTTACCTTCCACACCATGCAATCTGAGATTAGGATAGAAAGTTCTAGCACTATTAAATACAATTTTTAAAGTTTTTCAAGTTTTTTATTGGAACAAAGCAATCTCCACCGTGTGCGAGATTGTTTCCGGAACTCGAAGCGCATCGCGGATCAAAGGGAATCTTGGGCGGAACTGCGGCGGAGCGTAAAATGTCCTTGCAACTCGTGAGGTTATCCGCCTCGCGTCACACCTGGTTCCACGGCACACTCTTGAGGGTTAGCCAAAGGAACGTTTCCCCGATCGTTCTCCTTTGTTCGTCGCGGGTCGTGGTCGTCATCGCTCGGTAGGGTAGGGAGTGGATTAATGTTACACGTGTGGGCAAAGGATCTTTGAGGGTGACTCCTTGGAGGGTAGGGAGTGGATTATTGTTACACGTGTGCGCAGACTACGACAGGATCCTAGTTGTTTCTGCTTGACTTAAGCTGACGTGATTCCTCTTGGCTCAATGGCAGCGGAACCAGGGGGGCTATGAAGGGAAAGGAATTTCCCCTCACTTCTTAGAAAGAATTCCCCCCCGTCCACTGGAATAAATTTGCTTCCTTCAGATGAATTTCACTCCCCTATGATATTCTAGAATATGAAAATTAAGCTTGTGTCGAAATAAATTCTACCAAAAATAAAAGTACAACTTTTGTTAAAATTCGTATATATATATATATATATTTTTTTTTTAATTTATTTATTTGAAATCTATAATAGATGAGGTTTTAGGCGGGGCAGACAGAATATGACCGTTTTTCAAGTTGGCCATTTTAATGCGTACAACCCAAATAGTAAGACGCGGCGCTAATAATTATAATAATTAATCAAGAGCCAAATAGGGTATCTACTGATTTATGATTAAATAGCTTTAAATTAACTTTATTTCGATTTTATATACAACTAGAAGTACCCGGTGATGTTCCGGTTAATGCTTTTCTTTGCTTCAAACAGAGAAAAATATTAATTTTATTTATTCCGGCCCAGTTTTTAATCACATTTTAAAAATTTAAATTTTTAGGGGCATTTCATTTTATTTAAAAAAAAATTCCAGGGGAAGACCAATATAAACCGATTCTAGGGGGCATCTAACTTTGTAAAATGTGCCTCGGGATGGCACTTTCGTTGATTTATAAATATTGCTTACTACTTTTCAACCTCCTTTCCATTACCCTTTAAGACACTTACCAGTCTTATCGAAAGCACGAGGCGAGCGTAAGTGGGACACATTTTTGGAGGGACTATGTGCTCGCTTTAGTTGGGTCATATTTAACAATTTTTGACTTATTTTATTGGCATTGTGTACTCTCTTTACATCATGTTTTAAACATTCATATTAGTTCCACTGGTAGGTACTAAATAATTATTAAACTCCACAAGCAATATTGTAGGATACTCGTATTGATACAACTTTTTAACGTTTTCAAAATTTATTTAGTAAAAAACCCACCGAGATTATTTATTTAAAAAAAATCCACTGATTCCCTATGGAAATGTTTATTTATAATTCTATACCCCCATTCCTTCTCCTTCTGGTACGTCATGTTAGAGAATTTACAACAATGTGGTCGGTCACCCGAGCGATCACGTCTAATATTCGATGGTTTCCACCGAATGGTAACAAATCAATACTTCCTCTTGTTGTTGAGGTCTGCCTACCTACCAGGCGTGTAAAACACACCTCCCAATTATTGGGCTTTTCGCAGCTCCCTTATTTTGAGCGGTCATTAGTTCGAGCCTTAGAGTGTTTCATAGGTAATTTGAAAGAGGGATTGACTAATGATCGAGCGTTGTTTTTATGAGTCTTGAGTTGACTACTTATTTATCTTTGTTTTGTCGTTTCTTTTAATACAGTAGATTGAGAGATTAGTACTTTAACATTTTCAGGTCACTTCACAAAATACTATATTGGTAGTGAATTGCTGGATTAAAAAAAAATAATTCTAGTGCACTAAAAATACAAATGAAAAGTCCAATTTTATGGCAAGTTTTTAGAAAAAAGTTGTTTACTCCTATATTTTTTTTATTATTATTTAGCAACGCGTCTTACTACCCGTTCGGGTTATACGCTCAGGTACTAATTACGCTAAAGGGTTAGGAATAGTTAAGGTCGAATCTAAGAGAAGTTAACCCCCATTTTCATGGAGGGAGAGTGGGAAACAATTTCGAAAAAAACCACCCAAGTTCACCCGACCGAGACTCGAACCTCGATCTACCCGTCCTCGGCAGTTTAGCTCAACACGACTAGCGCATTAGCTAACTACGCCACCGAGGCGGATCTCTCTTTTATTAATTTCAAGACATTTTCGTATGGATAAAAAGTTTTAAAACTAATATTCTAGAAGCGTGATCCTCGCTTGGTTTGCATTTTTTTTTAACGAGGTGACTGTGTATCACATTGTTCTCCTTGTATCATTAAATTTCTGCCAAAACTGTATTCACAGTCTACACCTTGCAACAAGGTCAACTTGTGAGTTTATGCTTAAATAATATTACCAATACAGCTGGATTATTTGTGCAGTAGTTGGATAACTTGTGCGTGTTAGTGCATTTCGTGTTGTTTAGATTTAAACCTCGCTCTGTTTCACAGCCCTGGTGAGCACTATAGTCTAGGACAGGGATGAGAAACTGGCTTTTCAACGTCTTGTGGTCAGAGTATAACCTCTGGCTACTAACCTAGAGGTCCTGGGTTCGATCCCCGGTTGGTATCGGGGATTTTTTTTTTCTCAAAGTAGGAATAATTCACATAGTCACTGGGGTTTGGTTAATTAGTCTTAAGTTAGAGTAAGGTCTTCATATGCTCCACCCCGTCATATTCACTATCATAATCTCCTCATCTCATCGGACATGGAAAAAGCCTTCACGGAAGGATGCACGATTAGTACATTCGGGCGTTCCCTGGACAACGGTACATTAGTACTGGCTTATATTTTCACAAACTCAGTTACAAACTGATGTAGCCGAAACACGTTGTTATTATTCATGACAAAGGGTGCTCCATCTCTAGTCTAGGATGACATAGTACATAATACACATATAAGCTTTCACATATATAGATATGCTATCTTTGTATTACGGGACATTATGTTTATTTTATTATTATTATTATTATTATTAGCATCGCGTCTTACTACCCGTTCGGGTTATACGCACTTACGCTAATGTGTAATGGTAGGGTGATTTTGAGATGAAATGGAGGACCTACAGTTTAACGTGGAATCCGAACCACGGTGGAGGCCTGGCATTCCCCACATTCACAAGATGTCTTGTCAGAGGTGAAGGAAGGGTTTGGTAATCAGATAAATCTGTGCCGGGACCGAGGATTATGTTTATTTTAAGAGGGAAATGAGACAGCCAGCTTGTGTCACAGGACCTTAACTGAGACATGTAGGCCTTCACTTGTGGTTTTCTCTCATTGACCTCTTGAAAACATTAGAAGTTTAAGAAATCGGAAACGAATATTAATTGAATATTAAATGTGACATAATCATTATGTGTGCGTGTTTGTATAAGAATGTTTACTAATTTTGTTTTATTTTATCTCTCAGTTTACATTACTGATTTAGAGATAGTTTGATCAAGTTGATTACTGTTTTGGTTGCTGGTTTTTACGTGTTTATCTCATTGCAATATATTATATATTTTATGTTCATATATAGGTTTGCCTTAAATACTTGTCTCCTGTGTTTAATTTAATGATAATAGTTGTTAAATGCAATGTAATGTTAACTTAAGATATGGTTAAATGTAAGAGAAGGTTTATGTCCTAATTTCGCCATGTAAATAGAGACAAAATAATAATAATAATTTTAAGCCTTTTTACGACAAATTGACTATGGCGATCCAACCTAACAAAACATAACCTTCAATTGATTGGCTCATGGAAGGCTAAGTTCTGTTAAGCTGGGTTACCTTTTAATTAATAACATACACCCAAATTATAATGACTAATTAAAACGTGTTTTAGTGTGTTATAATTTTTTTGAGTTCCCACTATACGCATATACATACAAACGCCATTAGACATGTATTAGTGGTTGTTTATTAATTTGTGGGGTCTCGGATTTTTTGTACATTAAGTTGAACGGTAAAACTACATGCTTTAAGACAGAATGCTAATTTGATACAAAGTAGGCCATTTCTATACTACCTTTTAAAGCTATTTATCACAAAAGCATTGTTTTCACAAATTAGATTCTTCAAGTTCTAAAGTTACATATGTTCCTCTTATACCATCTTTCCACCCTTATTATATTCCCTCAGGCCCCTCCTTAACTCCTTCACCGCTCACCCCATAGAAATGAGGCCAATGTCACACTTGATTTTGAAAATCACACTACGAGCTTTAGGGGTGTCGCCTACTTTAAGTAAAAGATCGTCACATGCAGTATTTTCTATGGAAAAGGTTGTTCTAAATGTCAAAACTCTTAAAATAATCTTAAATTATCTTATTTTTTGTTATGACCCTATTAAAAATTAGTTTTTTTTATTGCTTGTGTAAGGCTAGATCTATGTGTATTTACTTTAATCTCAAAACTGTGACATTTCGCGAGAAACTCCTTTGAAAATGGGATATCAAATTAAATTATTTTTTATAAATATATAACAAAATAAAGGGTTTTTAATTCCATGGTCATGTACATGTTGATATATATTGCCTTCATTTTAGTGTGAGATATATATATATAAAATTTCTTAATCTTATGTAAAGATAGATTTCTAGAAACCTGAAACATGTTACAGCGCTTTGGTAGGTGGCGCTTAAAGTTAAAATCATGCATGCTCTTCCGAAGAAATGGAAGAGGAAGCAAGCTTGATGCAAACAATAGTTGAATAAAGGTTTCTAAACTTCATCTAAAGGTAAGTTGTGTAGTAGTGTTTGAGAGGCACTTAGAATGGTTTGGAAACGTATATTTCTTTTTATTTAATACAATGATAAATTAACCTTAGATACCCCTTTGTTTTGGATTAAAACTAATTCTTTGGCGTAGGAAAAGGAATAACTATATCTCTAGTGTGTGAAATGCGACATAATCATTATGTGTGCGTGTTTGTATAAGAATGTTTACTAATTTTGTTTTATTTTATCTCTCAGTTTACATTACTGATTTAGAGATAGTTTGATCAAGTTGATTACTGTTTTGGTTGCTGGTTTTTACGTGTTTATCTCATTGCAATATATTATATATTTTATGTTCATATATAGGTTTGCCTTAAATACTTGTCTCCTGTGTTTAATTTAATGATAATAGTTGTTAAATGCAATGTAATGTTAACTTAAGATATGGTTAAATGTAAGAGAAGGTTTATGTCCTAATTTCGCCATGTAAATAGAGACAAAATAATAATAATAATAATAACTTGTTCTAGTAGTTTTTAACAAGTTAGAGTATCTCTCCTCCCCCCCCCCCCCCCCTTTAGTATTTAATGGTTTTGTTTTGTTTATCGTTTTTCTCTTTATAGTTGGCAATGTTTTTTTGAAACATCAGATCTATTGTCATCAAACTTTGCTTTCTGGTGAAAAGTTATTTTCAATAATTGAGTGTGTGTATATATATATACATCTTTTAGATTCTTTCTTTTTTATTCAGAGCTTCATATGATACAAGTTTTGAAAAGCTATGCTTGTGTTTGCACTCCTGTGTTACGTCTATTTGGTTTAGAAAGGAATTTGTTGAAAAAACAACTAATATAATATAGTATAATATAAACGCACATACATATTTATTTATAACTCATTTAAATAATCATTTGATTTAAAATATACCTTAAAATAAAATTAATCACACCATTAAAATGTTTAAAAAAGATTTTGAAATTGGTTGAACATTTTTGTATCGCCGTGCGGGTTTAAACGCGGGTTAATTAACAGGTTAACCGAATACGTACGTTTAATGTCATTTATTGTCTTAATCCATGAATTAGTGATAAGGAGAGTAGCTTAGAGAAAGCGCATCCACATTACCTTGGAGAGAGTATGGGAAAATCACAGTGATAGATCGCACTTGGAAAACCATATCTTTTGTACCCGTTTGAGCTTTGAACCTTGACCTCCCCGTCACCGGTTGTACGGTATGTTGAGAGTATTAATTCTTAGACCGCGTGCCTATCGTTGCTGGTGTTTAACTTGTTAAAATCTACGTTCAGTTGAATGCACTCATGGAAATTTCAGTTTCTACCAAAACCCGAACCTCCCAGTCTCTTACGTGCACGTATTGAAGTACCTAGGTGCTTTCTCTTGATAATGGTTTCACTGATAAATTTAGTCGTACTGGCCTCTTTCCACCCCTTAAATTCGGGACTTTTAACCCAAACCCTTCTGTGATTATAGGGCTGATATAGGGCTACACCCTTTCTTAAGGCAAATTTCGATGCAGTTCCTTTGATTTAGGCGGTTTTTCCCCCTTTTTCCATAAATTAAGTAGCTTATAATTTGAGTGATAAATTTATGACCGTAAAAAGTTGAAACTAATATACTTTTTTTAATGTATTTTTGTGCGATTCATGAAAGATTCATGGCTGATAACTGTAGTCGCAAATCTTGGGGAACGACCCGGCAAGTTTGAAGAAGGAAAGGAACGACCCTCCGACGCTGCCCCTACGATGTGGACAACCTCCCCCCCTCCCCCCTCAACCCCGCACTTAGCTCACGGAACGACCCATAGCAATACCACGTAACAATGCCAGTAACTGCTCGTTCCAGACATCGAACAGTGAATTATTGACGGGAGGGCGCGCAACGGTTTGTAACCGCTCCGTGTTTTAGAATAGAGATACAACATTTTATTTTATTTATTGAGTTTTTTTTTGTAGTAACGTAGGAAAAGAGAGGGCAAATGATCGCGTGGGTGGGTGGTTGGGTACATACGGAAGCGAAGCTGCTTCAGAAGGAAGGGGGAGGAAAATAGGGAGTAAAGAAAAAAGATTTCCCTTCTGGCATTTAATTTTAGGATTTCTTTCAGTAGCGTGGAGGGAGCGATCTGTCTTCAGTCTTCAACTTTGGTGGGGGGGGGGGGGGGGTGAAGAAGGTCGGGGAAACTCTAAGTGATGCCCCGAGGGCGTTGGTCTAGCTATTGTCAATAGTGTATGATACGCTGGGGTCTTTATTTGAGAGACAACTTCAAGTTGGAAACTTTCTTTATCTCGGTGATCGATGGGTGGTATCTGTATTCAATCGTATTTGTCGTCTTCTCAATTCAATATTGTGTATCGCTTGATGTGCTCCCAGACGTAATGGTCTGAAAACAGGGTTATCGTTGAAGAAATTTCTTTGTCTGATATTTGTTTGTGCCTTTGAATATTTAATTTTCGTGTGCTGCCTTGAAAATTTAATGTAGCTTATATTGTCATCGCGTAGCTATAAGCTTTGGGTAGGGATGTTGTTTATGTATTATTGATGCTAATAAAATCTAGACTTATTATACATAGTGGATATAGACAGGGAAAGCAGGGGAGGTACAGGGACTATAATTAAATGTAAGGACAAATTAGGGCATTTAAATTTTTGACTAAAAAACCCCATTAATTTCGCTCTTAGGCACTCAAACAAATGTGAGAGCTGTTGTTTTTCGCATGTTCAACTACATTGCCTATATTTTGCATTCTAATATTAGATAGTTGAAGGCTCTTTGTTTCTACACCACAAATAATACCTAACATGTGTAGGCTAGTATTTATACAGTAACTTATAAAAATGTAAGATGTTTAGTAGCAACTAGCTTTTCTTTAAATGAGATTATTATAATAAATAGAAAAATCACTATTCACTAAATAAAACTGGATAAAGGTTTAGTCAGAAAAAATTTAAAATGTGATCTCTAAAACCTACAAAATTCAGGACGTTTTATAATACAAGTTTTGTAAACAAACTTAATATACTTTAGGAAGTGACTTTCTTGTTCATACAGAACGTTTTTTGCATGACTTTACATTTTTAATTTTTTTTTTACCAATTAAGGCTGTTCATTAAAGCTATTCAGTTCTACCTTTCTTTAATAATGTAAGTAAATTATTTTACTAAGAATAGCCAAGAAGAACCGAATTAATTCGGGCGCATCAAGTCTTAAAACCCATTCCATATTTTCAATCGTATTTTGAATTTGAAATATTCCAAAACTTCCAACCTATCCCCAAGATGTTGCGAGATTATTCTCTTGAGATATGAAGCAGTCACATGACACATCATAACTTTTTCTATTAGCTAATCTTAAACGAAATTTCCATCACTGAATGATATTTTTCATTCAAATCGATCTCATTGGGGATCAACTTTTGGAATTTTCAAGCTTGTTACAGATAGTTCAAAATTATTTGCTAGGGAAAATTTAAAATAGGATGAATCATTGGATGATCAGAGAAATTGAAGACTTAAACATTATTTTTTTAATAAAGTGCCACATGTATTTTGTGAACGTGAATAGGCTTTCGAACCAACTTAAAAGAAACAGTAAATTATTAATATTGAATAGTCTAATTAAATGCCTTGAAGTAATGAAAGATTTCACGCCTGCATCTGCTGGTTATTTTCTTTATGTCCATATTAGAAACCTATGTGAATCTCTTTACTGAGATAAACGTACATAAATAAAAGGGAACAAAGTATTTCGTTCTTATATTGTTTAGAATGGCTGAAAAGTGTGTTCATGGAAATATCAAGCACAGCTTAACTCAAAATATTCCATGCTGGAAGCTAGGAATTTTACGCAATTATACTAAAAGTAGATGGTAAAACCTTAATTATGAGATTTTAAACTCTAAGATAACAAATTTAAGGAATAAAACTACACTTTCAAGGAGAGCTTTGCTTGATTCCCCGTTAATAGATAATTTAGCAACATGTTGGGTATAGGTTCTCTGTTCTTGAGTTTAATCCAATAAATCAGTACAGTTCATGAAGATTGGTGAATGCACTAAACGTTGTTGACTAACTCAATTAAGTGTACCAAACGTGTGCCCCTAAAAATGGGTTGGATGTCGTCAATATGCACCCACACGCATTTGTAAGGAATTTGTCAGTTTTAGTTGTACTTTCCACTAACACAGGTTCCTCCTAATTATCGCCCTGTAACAAGTTCCTCGTTTATTTGCATTAATTATCACATCCTTATAAGGGCACGTTTCTCTTGAAATAAGTTCAAGTATTTCTGAATATCTCTGTTTTAAAAAATTCTAACTTTTTTAAAATTACTTATCTTGAAGTTTCTTAACATAGACACTCTCATTAGGGATGGACTGTTTGTGATTATTTTTAAACGTGGCATTGCATTAGTAAATTAGTGTACGTTAATTAGTGACTTTGTATCTTCTAATTTATAACCCTTATGTATTCTAATAAACTTACAAGGCAGAAATTGTGTACGTCTGTATAGTTCCTGTGCTTGTATGTATTACATCGCTGAGAACATTTGTAGTAAGCTACGAAGAACTTTTTAGAAGAAAAAAAAATCTGTCAATATCGATATGTTGCTATATTTTTAGTACGTAATGTTATCATTACGTATTATTATATATTATTTGTTAAGTATTTTTATAGGTATTCATATTATTTACCAAAGCTGATAGCTAAATATCACATTATTTACGTATAAAAGTCTGAAAATGGTTTTAGTATATTTCGTAATTGTCACTGTTAGTTTCTGAAGCAGACTAATCGATCTATAACAAGGAAGTGTTTGGACCCAAAACGGTATGTGGTTATAATTGCGTTATATATTTTTCAATTTTTAGACTGTTGAGATTCAAACCTGAACCTCCTCGTTACAATCAATCCAATCTATTGCGAGCTTGATACCTTAAACCATTTGATTATAGTTGTCTACAGATCCCTCGTAGATCTTGCTTGATAATGAATGTCCACTTACAATCCCCAACCTGCTTTTAAACATTACTAGTCGAATACCGCCAAAGACTATGTACAGTAGCCCCATGGTTTCTTTGGTGCTGACTGACAGCTTTAAAAAGTTGCCAGACCAAATCTATCCCTACGCCGAACCATATGATCTGCAAAAATATGTGTTTAGCAGCTGTCACTTCTGACAGTCAAAATTTAGGTATATACCTAAATGTTGACTGTCAGAAGTCAGCTGTGAGCTGTCAGTCAGCACCAAAGAAGCCACTGTACCCACAGTCCCACACATAAAATAGTTTCTAAACCTTTTTATAACCATGAGCCAAATTTTAGAATTACAAACTTTCGTGACCCACCAACTTTAATGAAAATGGGATAGGGGGAGGGTAAATAAATTAATGATTTTTTATTTTGAGTATTGTGATTGTAAAGAAAATCAAACTCGATATGTTGATGAATGTCGACGTTTCATGACCCCCTGAAAATGAAAAAGTGGTTTTCGCGATGCCGGCTGTTTCTATCTTGGCCTAGAGCCGAAACCATTTTACCGATTGGACTAAGATTTGATATCTAGGGTTTCATATGGTTCCCCCAAGGATTTAAAAAAAAAAATTAAATATCTAACTCTAAAATTAAGGGTGGTTTATCTAAGGACGAAAAGAGAGAAAATCAATTTTCTCGAAATCCGCTCTAATAATTTTGATTAAATGCTGAATATAGGCACTTTTTAACATTACAAACAAAATATATCTAATTTTTCCCATCAAAATTACTTTGATGGTACTTATTCAAAAGCAGAAATGTCAAATTTTGATCATATCTGCAACTATTTTGAGATACAAAATATTTTAAAATTATAAAATTATAGCAGTATAAAAAATACAAATAATTTATTATAAAACCAGTAGGATCAACGCTATTAGGAAATGTATTTTTTAATGGAGGTGTGTAATGTGAAATTAATTGTTATACCTTTTTGGTGGACAAAAATGACACTTCTCAGTGTTTCTGTACTAGTATATATTATTTCATTTAAACTTTTTTTGTGGAGGGTTTCTTCAAAAATGTATGTTATTTCGTTTAACAAATCTTAGCGTTTTTAGTAAATGTCTGTATTTTAAGATAAGAGAGTAAATAGTATGTTTACGATGCACCTTACCAATTATTTTTTTTAAATGTATTATTGAATATAGTTAATATATAATATATATATATATATATATATATATATATTCATAATGAGGCGTGTGTGAAGCGTGCGATTGTTTCTGGTTTTCGTTGATTACGGTCGATGCCACAGAAGCGAACAGTAAACCCGATTTCTGGATCTGTATGTTATGCTCCTTATTTCCCCCCATCCCATCAACCTTTTTGGTTTTTTCACTTTATCATTTTTTTCATACATAATCTTCTATGTTAACACTTTAAAAACGTTTCTTGACCCGCCAAAAATATTCTCTTGACCCACAATTTGGGAACCAATGTCCATATCACATTAAAGCAGTCGCTCAACGAAGGAGTGTAAAGGACGCGAGAAAAGGCCAGTTTTTTTAAGCTTAAAGCTCAAAAATAAAAATATTCTGGTAAAAACATAAGTTTTATTTTCTTCACTCGGTGATATCGACAGTAATTGTTGATTATATTTTATGAGTGAATAGGCAATAGATGACAAACTTTTTAAATTTGGAGAAAATTCGTCCTTGAATACCAGGACACACTTGACAGTGATATCAACAGTTGTTGAGTAGGCCTATCTATGTGAAAAAACAAACAAATTTATGTTTCCACTTGAGAAATATTTGATTTATTTTGACCAAAAAATGTTTCTATAAAAACTGCACAACAACTCTTATTTCGCGTTTCTTACATCCCCATCACACAAGACAGTGAATTATGTTCACCTTTTTTTTTTTAATGTCCATTACCCATTTATTAATCATTTGTGACACAGGAAACCTAGTATCTATGGGGCACGATTTTAGGGACAAAGAAATATAAAACTGTTCGGGGGGGGGGGGGGGGGGGAGGCGTGCACAAATGAAGGAAGAAGGGTAATACGAGAGAACACAAAATGAGATCTGACACGGCTCCGAATTCTTCATCCAGTTCGTCTGTCTTGTCCTAACGGCGCCGGTCCGTGAAAAATGACGTGAGAGGACGACGTCTGCATCAATCACGATGGACTCGGTCTGGTGATAGAGGGTGGTACGGGGGTGTGGGGGGTGTAAGTTAAAGGAGATCTTCGGGAATCTATAGGCACACATTACTGGAGAGTTCACGGCATGTTCACAAGTCCCGCAAATCAGTACATGGAATTTTGGTCATAAATGTCGTGAAACTGTCATGATTTATTAAGCTTTCTGGCAGTATCAACTCAAAGGGTTTCATGCGCCCAAGATTAGACTTAAAATTTACGCCTCAGTTGTTTTTTGTATAATACATATAAACCGAATCCATTGCGTGACACAAAATAGTAACATGGTGCCAAAATATTTGACAAAAATAAATTACAAAAAAGATTTAAATAAATCAAAGATAAGTGCGCCTCTTTCCATCGCTTAGTTAATATGTGCAAAAAAATAGTATCCCTTCTTCCATTTCTCTTAATATTCCCGGAAGATTGTTATTAAATATATAGTTATTTGCAAACAAAGTGAACTCTAATGTTTTCAAACTATAAAAATGATTATTAACCAATTTTAAAAAACATATACTATTAATATAGGATAAAATAGTTAGATGCTATTTCTTTATTAAAAAATAATCATTAGCTCAATTAATTTAAATTATTATTTTTTAAACACTAACCAAATTTAAAAAAAATGGGTGTGTGTACTTATGTACGCGCGTGAGAAGTTATACTTCTTTGGCATCATTAAATAATTTTATTTCTTTATTTTGTAAATATTAAATAACCAATAATAAATATTTAACAATAATAATTTAATAATATTTAGTATTAATTATGTTAAATAATAATATTTTAATTTATATCAATAAATAATACATACGGATAGTTAACCTCAATTATATTGGAGCACTTGAAAAAGTCTATAAGCACAATTTTTTTCACTAATATTTACGAATAGTAAATAATATTAATCAAAATATTCAATTTAAATCACTTCTGAATATAATTTATTAGCACATATATAATTCGCACTTGTATGAAACTAAAACACGTGTTGTGAATGTAGAAACTAGAAACATGTGGATAAATATTATATATATGAAAACAGTGATCAGAGGCGACGAGCGTACCAACATGCGCGACTAACAGAGGTTCTATTTCTATTTTGTTGGTAGCTTTTTTTTTCCGAGACTTAATGAGCGGTTTAGCTTCAACCTGTTACTTTTGTGTTACAGTGTTGCGCGCGCATCTTAAAATTTCACTCTCATCATTTTTTCATAACGCGCCTAAAGAAGTATAACTTCAAAAACTTTGGAATGCGCACCTAGATTCGCCTAATTGACCTGCTTTTTGGTCATAAATATTGCGAAGCAAAGTCAATCTATTTGTAAAAACAAGATTTGTAATATTGTTTTCTACATATACATATGTATATATTCTTCGATTGTGACAATTTAAAATAAGAAAACAATCATTAATTATTAAGGTTATTAAAAACTTAATCTAAGAGATTAGGAATAGAAAGTTAATTTGGAGTAAATGCTGTTACATTATCATAAAGAGTAATTGGTACAAACACAGTTAAAAATCAAATATGGAAACACTGCCCTCCTCCCTTCCCTATCTCCCTTACTCCCCAAAGTCACCTGATTGAGATAAGAACACCTCGCCATCGGTGGACAAGTCGTAGACGAGTATGCACGAACAAGGCTGAGTGAAATAGAAGGGAAAGTGCGTTGCAGCAAAATAAATAGCAAACCAACTCGTATTTGACTATTCCACCTTGTTTCTGCTCACTCTCATTCTTGCTTACATGCCGTTAGACCGCGTGGCGAGTCTTAATGATGATCTCGATTTGAGGGGTAACTTAATCTTATATCTCTGCAGTATTTTAATATTAATGAATAGCTGTGTTAAGGTAATGGGTTAGTTATTAAAAAGACATTAGTCCTTGTGGACAACTTGGTTTACAAAGTGAGGGCTGACAAGGTGTTTGGGATTCCGCGACAATCGAAGGATGAAACTTTTTTTTTTTACATACATTACTGTTTCCAGCCAATGGTCTGTGTCAATTTTATTCAAGCCATATATTTTCCACTATCGGTTTGCTAGGCCTGTCGTAGCATAATCTGCCTTATAGTCTATCTTAAAGACTAGGACGGGCACAACATCCAGTCCCCGGCCGTTAATCTATCAATGTTTAAGGGTATACTCATATTTTCTCCAATAAGTTTTCGACCATGCCGGGAAGTGAACCCGGGACCCTTAGCTCAAGGCAGACACGCTACCGGCTGAGCTAAGGAGTTCGATTGGAGGATGAAGCTAGAAAGGTTTAAAGCAGAAAATTATAGCTACACTCCGTCAATAGACAGTTCTAAAAGTCTCATAACTTTTTTTAACTGCACTGAAAATAAATCAACTCTCGTCTAAATGTACTGATTAATGATGTTCTAGAGAAATAAGAGGAAGCTCCCTAAAACGATCCTACTTGCTTTGTATAAATGAGGTTTTAGGAAAATAGGTAAGAGAGAAAAGTTCTCTAGAATGATATTGCTTGGTGTAAATGAGGTTTTAGGAAAATAGGCAAGAGGGAAAAGTCCCCTAGAATGATAGTGTTTGCTTGGTGTATTAATCATACTAGTTCCAGGTAAAGAGGTACGACCAGAAAGTTCCCTATGAGTATCCTCCTGAACATTGAAGAGGCCTAAAGCCAAGGTTTAAAACTAGGAAAGGACTCTCCAGAGTGTTTTAATATAGAGAATCGTTATTATTTGTTGATTATTACTTCACGCCGTTGGGTTAGTAAAACTCTCGCTGCGTACGCCTCTTGTAAAGTTTCTAGAGAAAACACTTGAAGCAGCAGCAGTCGCCCACTCAAGCTAAGAAAAGTTTTAATCAGGAGGACTCCTAAGCTAGCAATCGGGGAATTTTCCCCTTGGATCCCGGCATCGCCTACTTTAGGCCGCCGCGTCTCAAAAGAGGTGGGAGGGGGAGGACTCGTAATGATGTCGAGGTTTGGGGGGTGAGGGGGATAGGGGTACAATGAGTGCTTCTCAAGTGAGGGAAGGTGATGGTGCAGACTTAATGTAACCTTCCCTCCGCCTCTTTCCCCAGTTCAGGCTTTTAAGGGCTGAGGTTTCTCGGGGAATGTGGAGGTCTGTCAAGTCTTTGTGATGGTAAGGTCGGTGCTAATATACTTTAGGCGCAGTGGTTGTACACCCTGATTTTGGTTGAAATAATTTAGATAATTCAAACATATATTTTACGGCTAACATTGATAACATTTTACTATATTATTTGTGATATTTTATAGGTATTGATAATATCTATCAAAAGTGACAGCCGAAGATAACATGAATAGATGAATATATTAAAATTGTTTTGGTAAATTTATAACTACCGGCTACCATTTTTACTACCAAATCAAGCTATACCTGCTCGCTCTGATTTTGTTTTTTCAGGCTAACTTTTTTGGTATTTTTATGATGATTATAAAGTTTTAAAAAATCACAATCTTTTGGAAATTATGTTTAGTTTATTCACTTAAATTATAATGTTATGAATTTACAAGATAAGGTTGATACGCACAGGGATAATTCTAAGAATTTGATGTGACAGGAAAAAAGACAGGGAGGAGTTGAGACAAACTACACAATCCTTCGCGAGACCGTCAATTTTCCACTTAACAACCACTCAAGGTGGGGATTTAAGAAATACGAGAAAGGGTCAGTTGTTTTTATTGCGGTTTCTATAGCAAAACTTTTTTGGTCAAAACAAATTATTGTGCCAGTAGAAATATAGAGTTTAATTTTCTTAATGTGGTGATATCAACAGTATTCGTCAAGAGCATGGCGACATTGCTGACAAAACTTTTTAAATTAATTGAAAAATTTGTTATTCGATTCCAGGACACACTTTACAGTTATTAAAGAACTTTTGAAGTCGTCATGCGAAGAAAATTAAGCTCTTATGTTCGTACTGAAGCATTATTCTATTTATTATGTAGAAAAAAAAAGTTTGATACAAAAACTAAAAAATATATATAATAATTTCTCGCGTTCCGTACATCCCCACCTTAAGTACAATTTAAGGACGTCGTCGGAAATGTAACCCAGAACACTCAAGTTGATATAAAAAAAAAGCTTACTGATGGATCTTAAGTGACGTTTAATCTTCGTTAAAAACTTATGTATGTTATTTAATTATATAGCTTAAAAAATAGCTTTGTAAATGTTGTAGTTTCGTCAGATTTTCTAGCTCCATTATTATTATTATTACTATTGTTTACTCGAAAAGTGAGTCGATTTACTTCTAATAGTATCCCAAATCCTGTGAAATCTCTCCACATTTGTTGCGATTACAGCGAACCTGGCGGTATGTATAGTGTATTACCGGGCTTGCGTGCGCTGCGGAACACGTTACCACGAAACTAAAAAGGCCGTAAATACACTCTTGTCACAACAAGGAGATTCAATACATTCGTTTTAAAAAATCGCTTGTTTGTGAAAATCGTGCCCATTATAATCGATTAGTTGTAACAACATGTGACTTGCTTACTTATATAACCTAATATGGCATTTCTAGCGCCGTTTTGCTTATCTCAAGGATAGTTATGCCCTTATCATCGCCTCTTGGTTGACGAATATATCATTTTAAAATATATATTTACCTAAGGTATTTAACGTGCACTTTTTGAACTGACTGATTATATCAGCACATGATAATTTCTTTGAGCAAGAGTGATAGGTATTTCACATATCTTTCAGGTTTATTTTGGACCGACTGCTTTATTTTCCCTCTGATGGAAGTTGCGCTACAGACTTTTATCGCACAAGATAAAAATCCGTATACCCCGGCTGGGTTTGAACCCATGAACATTGAGTCCCGAGGCTATCATTTTATTCCCCCAGCCCCCAAGATCACCGAGATTGACACAAACATTTCAATACAATATTGTATCTTTTACTATTTTATAGCTATCCCTTGAAATAGTGATAGCGGCCTAGGCTTCAAGGGCTATGCTTTAAAACAAACTTGTCAGGCGTCACGCGAGCCAATCCGTCAAGCTAATCTGGTTTTATTTGGTAGTGATGGGGAATATTGGATTTTAATGCGGGATGGTTGTACTAAATGTGTTTTTTTTATTGATGGTTTCTCGCGCTTCAACCACGCGAATATGGCCTATCCACATTTAATTTCACTGGGGTGTGGATGAAGAGTAACAAATATTACAAATATACACATTTTAAGGAACTGGGAAGAGGAATTATATGATGGCGGCCTCTTGGTCAGTATAGCTCGCGTGCACTCATACATCCTGGACTAGTTGGGTAAATAACAAAATAAAAATAAAATTACTAAAAATTTGATCTCTTTGTTGTTTATTACGTAATATGTATGACACTTAAACTGGCATAATTATTATCCTAGTAGCACCAAGTCTAAAAAAACACTTTTTTTCATTCAATTTTAAATATTTTTTCTTAACAAAAAATTGTACATTTTTAAAAGTTCGGGAATTCTAATTTGGATTAGAGATTTAAAAGAAAATTTAAGACTCGAATTCAATACATTAACGTAGGACTCGACCCATCTCTAATATATATTAATTATATATTTAAATAACTTAGTATAAATAAAGCACGGAGAATAGAGTTTATATAAGAAAATGTGTGATCTCTTGAATATGTGTTATTTTTAAAACAGGTTTATATTATACCAAAGGCTTTTGTCAGTTTAAAAACTGTCTCAAATTTGTATTCCAATTAAATGTGAAAATGAAGCTCAATCTGATAAAACTTGCTAAATAAACGGCTCCAAAACGCGCTGTTAATTTCATGTATAGTGTAGTTAAGGTTTTGTTTGTTCATTACCGTGTAGGGGGAGGGAGGGAGGGAGGGAGGGAGAAGTGGGGTTGATATATTGATGGTGTTTTACGGACTCTGGTAATCCCCCTGTGGGAACCCAGGGTCCGGGATCAGACCCACTCTGCTTGTAGCATTACGGACCCCCGGTGCTTTTTGAAAAGGGTGTTACGACGGGGGAAGAGAGACACCAGTACTTTCTAAGCGCCACGGTTATTCCTGGCACGCTGGCAGCGCCGATACCTCCACATTAGCAGCAATTAATTGTTGCGGGATCAGGTTGAGTCCTCGCGAATAAAGGTGAAGGATTGAAACGAACAAAATTAAACTGTGTTTTATTGAGAAACTTTAGTGGGGACCCTTTTTACCGGGGTATTTAAAATGTACTTTATCACTCTATCCACTCACCTGAAAAACCGGGCGTACTTGTAAAACTTTTTTTTTTGTGGAAAACACAGTAAATTTAACGAAACATCGATTAAAATTTTGGGAATATTAAGAATCGTTGACATATAACTAACTTTAAATAGCAGGGCTATGCAAAGAAGAACAAAACAAATTTAAAAACTAAGTACGCTGATTGGAACTCATGTCTTATCTTTGGCTTCACCTTGCCCCTTTTTTTCGCCTTGACTGCATACATTTCTTTGTCTTGGTCAAATCATCTTGTTCAAAGATCACCAATCATAGCTTAAACCGTTTTCAAATTGATGAAAAATGAAAAATAAAATTAAATGTCTTGTCTATACTTATATCTACATAATATAATTTCTTAGCGTATATGTGTATGTGATAATTTCTTAACGTATATGTGTGTGTGTGTGTTTGTGTCTTTTCACACCCTCCATAATTCCTTAGGCGACCTAGAAAGCTGAAACTTTCCACAATTATAGTTTAGACTACGGGACAGAACCTAATGGAGCCAGATTCTCGATTTTTTTTTAAATAAAAATATAATTTAGTTCACTCTTACTTTAGCCACTTTTATATAATAATTGGAAGAAATATACTTTTTTTTACAAACAAAGCCCAACCTTCCGGTTGCAGACAGGCCTATAAACTTGTCTAGCCTAAAGTCTCGGGGGGGGGGGGTAGGGGGGGGCGGTAAACCTGTAAAACATGACAATTTTGTATTAAGAAAATCGGCAGCCCTGTGTATACTTTAACGATTGTCAACTAACCATTGTAAAATGGGAAGCCACAATTTCACCCTTATTAAAATATTATATGCCGGGAATCGACCTCTGCATCCTTAGCTCGGTAGATGATCACTGCCGACTTGAGATAAGTTGTCAAGCACCTAGGAACACAATCTTAGGTTACGTGATGTCACGACTTGATCGAGAAGTGACAATACCATAATATTAGTAAGCACCTTCATCTGGTGTCAGTAACAAATAATATCACCCGCTTCGGTGGCCGCATGGTTTAACGCGCTACTCTCATGTTGGACTAAACTGCTGAAGACTGGGAGATCGGGGTTCGATCCCGGTCGGGTACACTGAGGGTGGTTTTCCTAAATGCTTTCCACTCCTCCCCCCCCCCCCCTCCCGGGTAGTAAGACACCGTGCTAAAAAAAAAGGAATATTGCCAACAATGTATATCCTTGTACTAAACAATCGGATCATTTCAGACAGTTAGATTTTATTATTGACAGGGTTTTGAACCCTACATTATATTATACTGCATATTTATCTTTGAAGTAGAATTGCTAACAATGACATACAAAGCCTACTTAGTTGTATTATTTGACTAGGTTCTCTTGCTTTTTCACAAGTTCTTCCAAGAACTGTACTACATAATTTGTAGCCATTGAGTTTAATAATTGTCAGTTTATTTTAGAGAAAGAAAGTGCCATAAGAGTTCTGCTTGTTCATTGTACATATTAAAAAAATAGCTGCTTTATTTGTTGACAAATAAAATGAGCCTGGTCAGTCTTTTTTTATTCAGCCCTTTAAAATAGTTATGTAATTAAAAACTGCCAAAATAAAACCTATAACCCAAGTTCGCCTCCACTACCTTAATTATCATGCAATTTATTGTTCGTTAAAGTTTATTTGTTTACATTTATTTAGTTACCAACCTTCTACATTTAGCAATGTCTTAAGGTCCCATTACCTTGGTCATAAATAACAGTAACCATTACTCTGCAACAAAGCTAACGCAATGTGTATTTTTTTTATCCCCGACATTCCTACCGGTGACAAATTGTATCGCACCCTCCTCCCTCTTACCACCTTATCAAAAGTGGTAATATTGTTCATTGTTTCGACCCCCTTTTCGCTTCGCTTGTAAAACCTATGCAAACACCTTTTAAACCCCCCTTCAAAACTGTTTCTGTGTATTTATCGCCCCCAGACTCCCAGAGTTCACTCTTGTTTGCAGGTTAACGGAGAGGTGTTACAATATTGCGTCTCCATAAAATGCGAGAGGGGTTGGTTACTAAGGGGTCCTCCCACCCTTCACGTAACCACCGACAATTTACTGCCGCTCTTCCCCTCCCTTTTTCGCCTGTAAATCTACAACATAGGAGATTTTATTGCCAAGCTTTGCATTCTTAACGTCCGCTATTCTTTTAATTTGTGGGCGATTCACCTCTGGCATCGTCGAAAGATTTCTTCGGGTTTACCTGACACGGGGGATGTTAGGGTCATTGGTTTCACCGATGGCGAATAAAACAAACCTGGTCTAACGCTGTTTGTTACAAAAGAAAGAAAAACCTATCGAAGCTTTGCAGCTCTAGTAGAATTCTGGAAAGAATAACCTTATTCAACAGTTATATGAGTCACTAAAACTTATTTAAACTATCCTTTGGCCAAATTAAATGAGCTGCAGCTGTCGTAGTTTTTAGATAGTTGCAATTTCCTATAAAATAGTAGTAATAAATTAAAATGTTTTAAATTTTGACCACCCAAAAAAAAAAGCTATATTTCCTAAAATACCTTTCTATCAGAAGCTTACTTTATGTAGGTTCTCAACTAAACTTGAAACCTTGTGTATAGACTTTTTTGGCGTGTTTGGTAGTTTCTCCTTTTATATAATAGAATATTGCTTTATAAACATTGTCTACTTATATTAAAATTCGGTAGGCTAAACAAAAAGTATAAGGGGTCTATAATGCATCATTGTAAGTCTTGCGAAGACGAACACTTAAGTGTTCTAATATATATGTGTTTTTTTCTAGAGCTCTTAAATGTTTTTTGGAGAAAACTTACCCAAGGTCATTAATTTACCACGTTCGGGGCTTGCAAATAAAACTAATCGGATTCGTAAAATAGTGGATTCGACTCCTCTTGTTTAACCCGAATAAACGGCTTAATCTAAGAAGCGAGTAGGAGTAGAGCAATTAAAGGAGATGTACCCGCATTAGCGTGGAGAAAACCGGTCATATGATATAGTGTTAAATGCATCTGGCCGCGAACTTAAGTGTCCCGGGTTCGATTCCCGACTAGTACCATTGGTGATATTTCCCGAAAGGTGAATTATCTCACCGGTCACTAGAGTTTGGTTGGTTAGACTTGTGGTAGGTTCAAAATCACTTCTGGTTTCACACCTTCACATTTACTATCTTCACATCTTCACATCTTCTCATTACGGATATGATGTGTAAACAACTTCCATAGGTGTGCCCTGGGCAACGTTCTGTGCCATCAGAATGGTTAAAAGTCGACACTCAAATGCGACCGAACTGGATACTATATAAAAAAAAGCGTGGAGAAGGTATGGGAAAACCATCCCCAGTGCGCCCTGCCGATATTCCATCCTCGACCTCCCCGTCGCTGGCAATACTATCTATTGCGAACCTACCCGCTTCAGTGGCTGAATGGTCTAAGGCGTCACTCTCGTGTTAGACTGGCCTGCTTATGATGGGGATATTAGGTTTCGAATCTTGGTCGGCCCTACTGATGGTGGGTTTTCCTAAATGGTTTCTCACCCTCCTTCCACGCAAATGTGGTAGATTACCTGTAAAATGCTGCCTTCCTCATCCCTTCCCCATTAGAGTAATTATCATATATGTGTATAACCTGAAAAGGTTAAATATTGCAAGCCTATCCACTTCGGCAGTCGATTGATCTAAGGCAGTGATGGGAAACATTGTAACAAAGTTCATTTCACCTTAGTATAATTTTTTTTTTTATATTAGTATAATTAATTTCGTAGGTAGGCCTGAGTTATTTTGTTGAGATGGAGGCATTTACCGCTCCTAGCGGACAGTTAAGAACTAGGTTTTTTTTTGCGACCCTTTATTAAAATCAAATATTCTCTTTTAAAATCTATTTGTAAGCTCTGCACGGTCCATAACGCTATTTCTAACATTTATTTAACCATATTATAAATATAACAACGCATACTTACCTGGAGGTTTAATTAACATTTAATATTGTCACGTGGTATAAAAGGAAGCCATGCGGCAGACGACAAGATCAAATACTCGGGCCGGTCATCACTGCGCTTGCGCGGACCGAGAAGCAGCGAAGATGCACGACACTCCAAACCTGTGTGGCATGACTGACTACCCCACCCCGAAAGCCTCTCACCCTCCTCTTGCGACATTTCCTTTCGTACGGGGAGGAGTGAGCATTATGGCTGCATAGTTTGGGTTGATGGAATCCCGCCCTACCGGGAAATTGGATGTTTTGGACCAGTTCTCACCTTTTCACATTTTGACTTTCTACATTCTCTATTACCGTAAACCCATTTTATTTCTGACATTTTTCCTGTTCCGGATTGATCTTTCTTACAAGTTTCCCTCGTACCACTCACCTATTTGTTTTAAATATTATCTTATGCTACTGGAGGGGCCTCATCAAAGCCCGCTAAAATGGGAGAAGAAAGGAAAAAGGCGCGAGAAGAAGGGGGAGACGATAAAATCCGGAGAGGAAAGATGGTGGTTTTTGGATGGTGCGGCTGAGCAAAAAATGGATTTTAAGTGGTGAATTACGCTGGACACACGATAAACCGCGGCATAGGAGAAGAAGGAAGGCGGTCTTTGAAAAGAAGTGTTCGCGGCCTTCCGGGACAGCCACAACGGGTTACAGAGTGTGCGAAAAAACCAGGACTGTCCGAGTACCCCGAGATTCTGCGCTACCCCAACCGAAGGAATAACTATCTTTGGATTTATTACAGTGGTCACGTGCTCCGGACTGTGCAGGGCCCCAGTTTTTTTCTCTCTCTCCTTTTATCCAATTTTCTTGTTTGTTTTTCTTCTGATTATGAGTGTTTTACTATTATTAATTTTTTTTACCAAACCCCAGAATACTATCTTTTAGGTTTCTTTTTTTTTTGTATAATACTCCTAAGGTTAATTAGAATTATAACGAACCATGACGTCTGGTAGGTAGGGTGTAAAGTTTTTTTTTTCATATTAAAAGTTTTTTGGTTTCAACCTACCAAAAGGTAACCCAAAGCTTTCTGTGTTTCACCTCACGAGACCAACCTGGACGAGCCGTGGAGATCCTCAGCATCTGGTCGGTGAGTGCAGTAGGGGAAGGGAACTTTCAAAGTACAGTCTCATGAAAGGAGTTCCTTGCCCAGTACCAATTCCCCCAGAGGACACCCCGAAGATTTCTTTTTTTTTTCTCAAAATTTTTCTTTTCTTATTATTAGTCTCAACCCTGGGCTTAAATGTATTCAGCGAGGATTAATATTACAACATATTTGTCAATGTACCCACCCACAGGTGTAGCAAAAGAGAAGTGAAATTCGCCACACCATGTAAACATTGAGTAGTTAATTTGCTAAATCGAACATTAAAAAAAGTCTCATAGGCTGAACAAGTTTATTCAAAATATTTATAAGACTACTCGGTTACAACTGCCTCAGATTCTAATAATTGAAATGTTTCAAGTTAAAAATGTAAGACAACTAACTTATGCGAGATTGACAATCCATTTGTTACAAGCTACCACCAGCATACACCATCAGGAAAAAAGTTTAATCTATTTTGAGAGCTGGCAAACTCACATTCGCCACACTTTTATGGCTGATTCGCCACATGTGGTGATTGACGACAGGATTGCCCACCCCGGGTCTTAGGCGTTTCTCTCTCAATGGACTGGATGGCGGGAAGATCGGGGTTTGAATTCCGGTAGTGTGTGGTTTTTGCTTGGTTTTTCCACTCTCCCACTATACTGATGCGGGCACACTTCCTCTAAATTCAACATCCCTCTAAATTCAGCCTTGCTCATTTAAACAAATTGGTACATAAGCGCGTAGCCCAAACGGGTAGGTAGTAAAACATAGTGCTAAAAAATAATATCGCAAGCCTGATGTATTAAACCGCATGAACATCAATGTGGGTGAAAATAATGTCGTACACAAGTTTAAGAAAGCTCGTTTTTGCTTTATCGTCTAATGTATTTTTGTTCGCATCTTTATGACACCGTCTGTATGTTTGGTGTGGTTTCTCTCTGAGATTGTTATGACTCCGACCTGCCCATACAGTGCTAGAGATCATATCCTCGAGGTTTTTTATTTTTATTTCGCAACCTTGATGCCATTAGCTGCTGCTCGTTCTCTCTTGACCCTCCTCCGAGACACACGTCATTTGCACGGGTGTAATGCCCTCAACCTACCATGCCTTGGTTCTTCAGCATCGCGCGATACGGTACTTTACCCCCTTATCAGCAATAATAATAAAAATAATAACTTTTGATCCTGAATAAAATAAGTATCTTGTCGTTGCAGGAACACAACGTATCGGAAACACATAACGTAACATGCTTAACGGCCCTTTCCCGCCAGCCTTACGAATTATAATCGCCCTCATAGGGTTTTATGTTTACAAGTTAAGAGCTTAGTAAAGTATTACCCACTTAGGTGGCTGCATGGTCTAAGGAGTCACTCTCGCAATAGACTAGACTACCGATGATGAGTATTGGGGTTTGCATCCCAGTCGGGTATACTGAGGGTGTTTTTTCATAAATGGTTTTCCACTCTTCCTCCACGCAAAAGCGGGTACACGTCCCCTAAATTTAGCCTTACTCGTCCCTAATGCATTAGCGTAAATAGTACATAGCCGAATACCCGAGCAATTAGTAAGACGCAATGCTAAAAAAAAATATTTTTTTAAATAGTAAAGTATGGATTATACGAACTAAAATAAACAAAACAATCGATAACATATATTACAAAATTTAGGGGGATATTTATAGTCTAGTTTTGGGAGTCAACTAATTTCCCGTTATATGAATAATAAGCAGTACAGATCAAATGGGGGATTGGCTGACCACCTAATGTCCAAATTAATGTAATTTCTGTCGCCTAAAGTACAAAACCCATTGCAACGGCACGACACCGCTCGGAACCAACCACTTGGCTTCTTTTTTGGTGCAACGTAATCCACTATGAGCGCCCGGCACGTCTGGGCACCGCACCGGCCAGAACGCTCTTGGGAACATTTTCGCCGGTCGAGGCAACCGGCCAGTACTTAACATCACATGTGCAATTTGTTTGTTGTTTTTACTGTGTTTAGTGTTTGTGATTTATTTTTTAATTTTATTTTTTGTGTACATGTGAGTACGGTTGAACTTCTTTTCTAAAATATATCGTGCATCCAAGATTTGTGTTTCCGCGGAACACGTTTTCCCGCTCTTCTTCTTCTGTACAAATCGCTGCAAGTATCATAAGCTTTTCTTCCGGTGACCCGTCTCGGTGGCGTAGTTGGCGAACGCGCTAGTCGTGTTGAGCTCAACTGCTGAGGACGGGGAGATCGAGGTTCGAATCTTGGTCGGGTGAACTGGGGGTGGAGGGGGCTCCTAAATGGTTTTCCACTCTCCCTCCACTCAGATGTGGGTTCACTTTCTCTAATTCAACCTTCCCAATTCCTAATCCATTAGCTTAATTAGTACTTAAAGCGTATAACCCGAATGGGTAGTAAGATGCGGTGCTAAATAATAATAAAAACTTCTTCCGGTGAAATGCCCATTGCATATGAAGTATTTTGACCGTAACCGTGATGTTCTGGCCGGTCATAATGGGTTCACTACAGAACTGCAGTGCCGGGTGATGTCGGCGGTTGCGATGGGTTTCCTGCTTAACCCAATATGAAGGATACAGCTACTGTCATAACATACTGCACTTATATGTTTGTTTGTTTTTGGACGGCAACAAAGACCGAGTTAAACATAAAAAAATCTAAATTTTTTGTTGGTGGTGAAAAATTGCGCGGCTTGGGGTTGACATTTTTCTTAATAATTAGTTCATTATTTGTATAACGGTGACTTGTTTTTATCCTTTTTTTCCGTGGATAGAGGGGCAATGAGTGTTCTCTCCGGTTTAAATGTTTATTTAATATTAGTGGCCTTTCTCATCATCACTTCTCCTTCCTAATTGAATTTCGGTGAAATTGCGAAAGCGGAGATTGTTGTTCGAATTCTAGAAATGATTTTTATATGTATATACGTCATTAAAAGTATGGGATAGGATCTCTATATTATTTTTATTACAGCTATTTCACGTTCTGTTAATCCGAGCTACTTAGATACACGCCTGAGCTGAAACAGGAAACTGTACCGCCTCTAATTAAATCTGGTACTACTGAACATGAATTTAACTAAAGGGGATCAGGGACAACGTTATATTAGGTGAAGGGGTGGTCAAAAATCGGATAAAAATGCGATATCTTATGTCAATGAAGGACTCCAAGAAAGGGGGTTAAAATGAGGACGTTAATTTAAGGAAATGCATCGGTATTAGCGCACAGAGGAGTTGATAAAAGCGCAGTGATAAATTGCAACTGGGAAAAAAAAAACTCCTGGTGTACTCGACCGAGATTTGAACCTTGACCTCCCTGTCACCGGACATCTAGTAAATGTGGGTCTGACGCTTTAGAACATGTGAACACCCTAGCTAGTTGTAACTACTGTATATTTTTTGAAGTTGGAAAGAGACACCTCCCATCACCCGGCTGTCTAATTGTCCGGACTTGTTTTCGGTAGCTTCATTAGCGTGTTAAGTTGTCACATCCTCTCCTTTTAATATGGGCTCAACATCTGTTTCACAGATCGACTGAGGGAACAGGCTAGACAGAGAGGATCTCAAACACTGTGAGACATCCTCATTTGTTATTTCGGAGGCCATTAAACTCTCTCTCACACATACACACACACACACACACACACACACTCTTTCTCTCTCACACACATACTCTTTCTCTCTCACACATACACTCTCTCTCACACATACACTCTCTCTCACACATACACTCTCTCTCACACATACACTCTCTCTCTCACATACATGCACTCTTTCTCTCTCTCTTTCACACACACACACTCACACTCAAACACTCTCACACTCACTCACTCAAGCTCCTGAATGGCGATGTTGAAACAAACTTAAGTTTATATATAGTATAATTAAAAATTATTTTGCATATTTCATTTACTGTGTGCTTAAAATGGTGACCAATCGCATCAGAGAGACTTAGTTTTAATCTCGGTTGGGTTAACCTATGGTTTTTCTTTATGATCTACGTCTTGCTATCCACTCGGATTATCTTAATTTAGTTACAATGATGGGGTATTAATAAGATTCGAGCCCCGATCACCCTACCATCGGAAAACTAGGCCAGTGCTAGTAACTACCAGTGGTATATTGAGCAACCTGCGTCGTCTAACGCGCCACTCTCGTTTTGGACTAGACTGCCGATGACTGGGATATCGAGGTTCCATTCCAATCGGGTGCACTGAGGGAGGTTTTTCCCCTAAATGGTTTTCCACTCCTCTTCCCCGAAAGTGCGGGCTCATTTTTTCTTAATTAATCCTTCCTAGTTCCTAAACCATTAGTGTAATTAATACATAGACGTACAACCCGAACGTGTAGTAAGACGTGGTGCTAATAAATAATAGACAAATAATATTGTATCTAATTAATTGAGAATGTATATAAAGATCTTTTTGACCAGGACTGTTTCTCATTTAAGGATGTCTGGTGACTCCGCGATACTCGTCACAAATAATCAAGAACTGTCGAGATGACTGTGTACTAAATTTATTTTATGAATAAATATATTTATTTTGTTCAAAAATGTTTTTTGACATCATAAAAGATGACAAAAAAAACGTTAACTCACGTTCCCTTCCATTCCACATTAAACTTTTTTTTTGTGTGTTTTTTAATCCTAGGATTTTATTGACTATCTGACATTTTTTACAGCAAATTAAAGTTTTGTTAAAAAGATTAGTCTCTTCTTTTTATATATAGACATATAACGGAAGACGTTCCATCCACTCTGAACTTCAAAGGGCGAGCTCTATTCGTGAAGTGGCGGTGAATTACCAGAGAGATAAAGCAAGCGGCGTGACGAAGGACTTGCCATTTCTCTCTCGTCCTGCTGACGATATGTTGTTTCCTTTCTGTCGCCCTCGAGATGCCCTGGGCCGAGCCGGGCTCCAGAGAGCTGAGCCTGTATTTGGGCCCGAGCTACACGACTGGAATCGTTAAGTGGCTCCGTTCCCTGTACGCTCGTGCGCAGAACCAGTTTTTTTCCCCACCCACCGCGTCTTAATACCCTTCCGAGGGATACGCATATTTATGTAAAGAATTTTAAGCTAATTAAATAGGAACAGGGAAGGTATAAAGTATATGAAATATATCTGAATTTACGTGGACGTATGGTGAAAAACCATTCTGTTAAAAAAAAATCAGAACACTCGACCGGGATTTGAACCCCAATTCACCCCGTCACAGGAAAACCATTCTAATTAGAGTTATTTGCTAGACCATGTAGCCTCCGTTGCACATCGCTTTCATATTGAGTTTAGCGACAAAATTGATATTTGTTATATAAATCATTAAGGGCCGTATATATAGTCGACATTCGGAGGTCAACCAATCCCCCATTTTACCTGGACTGTTTGTTATTCGTAGCGTCTAGTGGGAGATTGGTTGACTCCCAAGAATAGACTCTAAGCACGGCCCTAAATATTGTTATAATATTCATTATTAGTGTTGTTTATTTTAGTTCATACAGAGGGGTTATTTAAAGAGTTATTCTATATGGAAGAGATGAGAAAGGTAGTCAAATGAAATGACAAAGCATTTTCTTGGAAAGTAAATGAGAAAACAAAATGATAAAAACCACACTCTAGTGCATCCAGTGGAGATCCAAACCTTGACCTCGTCGTTAG
>JBCFYV010011172.1:36811626-36850530 GCA_039000515.1 Timema cristinae | reverse complement strand
TGCACACATGTTGTTTTCCCCTTGTCAGGTCGTCCTGCGTCTCTTTTTCCCCCCCTTTGCGAACTGTTGAATAATGCAAGCAGGGGTCGACCCTCGGACTGGCTGACTGACAACTCTCCCTCCTCCCCTGATTGATCACACCAAGCAAGGGGTTTGGGTCCTACATTCGTTCACCCTCATTGCGGTGCGAATAATATGGCGTTTTATGAAATTAATAGCTTTGGTTACTTTGAAGAGCAAGGGGGACATGGCACCCTCTTTTAAAAAAAAATTAAATCAAGTACGGCACTGATTAGAAAAAATAATCGTTAGTTTTGTCTCCGTGAGACACTGGTTTTCTGACGGGTGGGTAAATCGGTGTTAATGTATGGTGAAAATGGGATTAGAATTGCACTCATTTATTTTCTTCCTCAGTTTTGGGCGAAGAAGTGATTTATCATCTTAAACTTTTCCCAGGAGTGAAATTTGGCAGATGCGCGTGGTGGTAAATTATGTAAAGCTTTCATACTTTATCTATCGTGTGGATTCGTGGTGTAAAATTTTCTCACAGTAGAGAAACTTTGTCTTAGCTGTCGTCCGAAAAATAAATTAGTTAATAAATTATTGATCAACTAATTTTAAAGTCTAGTGTAGCTATAATCAGTTTAGTTATAAGCCACTCTTCATTTCTTTAAATAGGACTAAAGATTCGTTTTTTTAAGTTCAATATTCTACCTTCCGCATCGCCTCCTCAATCAGTGCAAATACGCTGTAAGCCCGGACTGTTAATAAGACGTAGACCAATTAAAATTAAGAGTGTGTTTCAACAAAACCTCTTATGTGAGTACATTTATCTTGTGGTTTTTTTCCGTATTACTTATTTGAGGTTAATTAATTGCACTTTTTCAACCGACTGATTGTATCAGCCCACGAGAGTTTCTGTGCGCGAAAGCGAAAGGGCCTACTAATCTTTTGCCGAGAGGTATTTTCACATACCTTTCAGGGTTATTTTAAATACTACAAGGCTTTACTTCCCCTCGATCTCGGTGGCCTTGGAGTAAAGTTATCGATGTTAATGGGTTCAAACCTAGTCGGGGTCGGTGAGACTTTTTATGAGCGATAAAAATCCACAGCACAATTTCCCTAAGTGTCGATTGTGACATGCAAGAGAACCCTTGGAAGTATGTCAAGAAAATACCTTTCCTGAGAAAATTGGTAGGCCATCTCGCTCATGAGATTATCGTATGCTGATATGAGCTGGTTCAGAAATTGCACGTTAAATAAGCCTGCCTCAAATATATATATATAAATGAAATCCGTCGAAACCAGATTGGTTAGAACCCACAAATATCGGGTCTTGAGGTGAGCACTTTAACCTCAAAGCCACAGAGGTTGACCATTTGTCTTTTTACCTTATTTACTGAAACCACCCTCGTAAAAAAAACTTTATGGTGTTCGCCCGTAAGTGAGATATACTGACAGTGGCCGCCGCACTTTGGCGAAGATAGTTCCAACATTTATAATTAGAGGTGTTCGTGTGGTCAGTACAACGAACCCTTCGGCCGTTAATCTGTTTTTTAGACCGGAGCCGCTACTTCTTTTTTCAAGTAAATCGTAAATTGTGCTCACCATGGTTAGTTGACCGAACCTGTTCCAGACCCACTGCTTCACATAAAAATCTGTATGCGTCCGAGATCGAACCCGCTAACTCTGGATTTGTAGCCAGGAGCTTTGACCACTAGACTAATGGTGGGCGAAATATCCTTTTAAATTAAGGAAGCAAGTGAATAAGTTGTAACATATTCCATAAGACTTGTGTGAATGGCAGTTCTCATAATACTTTTTCAGGCTAGTTTATGTTTCAAATTGATCTTCAAAACCTCACATTTACTTTCTAAGTTTATTGTTCGCGCATGAGTATGACTGTTAAAGTGCTCTCCACTGTAGATTAGTTACGAACGAATACAGTGAGGATTTGTTTCCAAGCTTTTAACTGGAAGGCACAGCTAGTAGATGCTTTCAAGGCAGCACGAAGCACCAGGGGAGGAGGACTGAACCTGCTAAAGAGGCTTCTCATCCATGACGTGCCGTGGAGTGTTGCTAGAGTACGCAGAGCTTGTTTGAACTATACCATTGATATGTTCTCACACACTAGGTCCCTATTTGACCGAATAGACAAACGCTTTGATATGGTGTGATTACCTCACTTGGGAATATAATATCCTCGATACTCCTCCAATAAGTTTTCTTCTGAGTGGTGAGAACTAATCACAAATACAACACTCCAGCCAAGCCACTCCTCTCATCCCTCGGGATCCTTTGGAGATTTCGATGACTGTTAACATCCTCATAAAGGGAGGGGGGTAAGGATGCTTCGTTATTAAAATACAAACTAATTACCATTATCTTTATTTATAATTAAAAACAAATGAGCCAACCAAATATCAAAAATAGTTATTCGCGCTGTGCACTTCTGTCTTTTACACCTAGAATGTCTCAACTAGTGAGGAAAATTTAACTTCACCCTTACATTAACACTGATATAGGCTTTAATTTGAATTTTAAATGAAAAAAAAAAGTGTTATTTTAATTTCTGATATAATATCTGACCGGTTTTAATTTAGTAACTGATAACTTTATTGATTATTTGTAAACAAAATTTAAGTAAATAGTTTGACTAAATGTATTTATTTTATGATGAATTTTTTTTCTAAGAAGGGGCGGGAGGTGTTAGGCCCTCCTTATGATATTCTGGAAAAACTTAGTCCAAAAGCTCTGAGAAGCGTTGTTTTAACTCGAGTATCTCCCAAACTTCTGCCAGCTACCTCCTTCAGTTCTTCATTAAAATAAATATCTGATTCTTGTCAAAGTATAATCCTACTAAAATCATTTATGTAAAAAATAAGCCAACAAAACTCCTTTAATAATTCAGCCTCGAAAAGGAATAAGAATGAGATATACGAGTAAAAGAAAGTTAAGTTCAACTTCCATACCTTTCCAAATGACTTATCACTTTTAGTTTATTTATTAAGTGAACTAATCTGATTTTAAGTCTCTAGTTAAAGAGTATAGAATAATTAACTAAGAGACTTAAAATCAAATTAGTGCACTCCATTATCCCCCTGACACTTTTGGGGACCAAGTTGAAAAGTTTGAGATTTTGTATTTTCCCATGGTTCATATACTTGGTCAGTTTTTGAGGTTATATGTTGATGGAAGTGTCCATGAGTTTTGATTATCAGTGAGTGAATGAGTTAGGGAGTTCTGATTAATAAGAGTTATTTCCTATATCACACTAACTGTTTGAGCTATAAACTTCAACTTTGTATGGATATCTAAAAATTTTCGTCCTAACAGGTTGTTCAATTTTTACGATCCTTTCATTCTTAGGAGCGGAGTAAGAAGAGGTAAGGGTTAATTGTGGCCTGATTATTAAAATCTGAAAATTCAATAATGACACCTGGACACGGGAATCGAACCCGGGACCTTTGGCTTAGTACGCCAATGCTCTCCTGAATAGCTCAGTGGTCAGAACATTGGCGTACTAAGCCAAAGGTCACGGGCTCGATTCCCGTGTCCAGGTGTCATTTTTCAATTTTCAGAATATGATATCTAGATGGAGTAATCCTCACTAAAAGCATAAATAATAGCTTTGGCTATTTGATTATGATTATTAAAGCTAATTGGTGAGGTACATCTTGTACCACAGTCTGTGATTCACTGCTCTGACCGAATGACTTGTGGTCTTGTTCTCAGAGTGGGGTGGTCTCGGCGATCATGAGCGGGTCCATCGTCAGCTGTCCGTGTCGAGCGACTCCAAGCTCCTGGACGAGGACATCCGAGAGGAGGCGCGCGTTATCCTCAGGCCCAAGAAACCTCCACGGCCCAAGTCCGAGGTGTTCCTCAACAAGGAGCATCAGAGGCGGACCAAGCGCTACTCGGCCTTCGGGGTAAGAGATAGTGTTTGTTGGCACGTTTGACACACGGGCTCTTGATGTTTTATAAAGAGTCTGCCTCACTTCCCAGATAAAACCTATTTTAGCTACTTAATTATTATTTTTGTATCGCCGCGTTTTACTAATTGTTTAGGTTATATGCATATATGATAGTTACTATAACGGGGTAGGAATGTGGAAGAAAACTTTTAAGATGTAATACACCCGCATTTGTATTGCAGGAGAGTGGGAAACCATTTAGGAATAAAAACCTAAATAGGCCCGACTGTGATTCGAATATCGATCTCCCCGTCATCAGTAGGCCAGTCTAACACCACGGACCGGGGTTAGGTAAATATTAACTTAAAAAATCAAATATAGCACTCCCGGAGTGACCCGACAATAAGCCGTCTCCAAATATAGGACACAACGTAAAATTCGACCACTATGATAGGAAAACAAATATTGGTATCTGAAAATGAACCCACTTTGAAAGTAAACAAATATAGCCTATTTTCTTAATCCCACTGTCACTTCGATTGTATATATCCCTATACTTAAATAACATAAATAAACATAGATTTAAAAAAACTGACTTGGTGGCTGAATGGTCTAAGGCCACTCTCGCAATAGACTAGACTCCCGATGACAGGGAGATTGGAGTTCGATCCCAGTCGGGTGTACTGAGAGTGTTTTTTCCTAAATGGTTTTTCACTCTCCCGCCACGGAAATGTGAGTACACTAAATCCAAATGCAACCTTCCTAATCCTTAACACATTAGCGTAATTAGTAAATAGGGGCATAGCCTGAGCAGGTAGTAATATTCGGTGCTAAACGTTTTTTTACTAATCAAACTAGTAGAGATAAATAAAAATATTCAAAATTTTAGGGTAATAGTAAGACAAATAATTAGTTAACCTAGTAACCTAACATCGTGGTGCGGTTTTCTGTATTCCACTAGAGAAAAAACCGTGAAATAGAGACCAGTGGAAATGTTTTACCATATTTTGAAAAATTAACAATTTAAAATGGCAATTAATCATTAAACTGATCCCAATTTCGCTGTGGTTGAGTTAAGAATGAAGAAAACCGCCCTTCGATAAGTTTTTTTTGTTCGCGATTATTCGTGCATCTAATCTCCCGGTTAATCTATCGTGAGATGAGTTATTAATATAAGTTATGAAAATTGAAAAATGACACCTTAACATGGGAATCGAATCCGGGACCTTTGGCTTAGTACTCCAATGCCAAAGGTCCCAGGTTCTATTCCTGTGTCCAGATGTCATTTTTCAATTTTCAGAATATGATACCTAGATGCTAGTAAATCCTCACTAAACAAATATAATAGCTTTGGCTATTTGTTTCCTAATATAAGGTTTGGGATGGGGAAGAGAGGTTAAATTATGTGTACCTGCATTGGCGTGGAGAGAGGATAGGAAAACCATCCAACATTGCATCTCTATGATATCAAGATCTCGGCCCCCGTCGTCATCGACAAGATAGTATGTTGCGAGTCTGATGCCTAAGACCACTTGATCACCGTTGAGTGTTTCTAGGTGAATTGGCTCCACGATCATGGTAATTAACAGGAACTTTGGTGACCTGGTGGTCTAGGGGTAAGGTGTCGGACTTCTATGCTGGCGGCCGGGGTTCAATCCTCGGTCCCGGCATAGATTTATCTGAATACCAAACCCTTCCTTCACCTCTGACAAGACGTGTATTAATCACAACTTGTGAATGTGAGGAATGCCAGGCCTCCACCGTGGTTCGGATTCCACGTTAAACTGTAGGTCCTTCATTTCATCTCACAATCACCCCTACCATTACACATTAGCGTAAGTGCGTATAACCCGAACGGGTAGTAAGACGTGGTGCTAATAATAATAATAATAACAGGAACTTTATAAACACATCACTCACTATAAGAATACAATTTTAAACACATCTTACTTCATCTATTAAAAATACGATTAACTCGCTGAATGGACAATGGCAGGGTTCTCTAATCATGGCACGCGAGAAATATCTGACCGGCCCTCTTGTCTGCAATACTGTTATATTACTATCAATCCTGCAGTTATATACGCTCACAAAACATAATAGTTACATTTTTGTGTGTACCTAATTTCTAATAATAAAAAACACTACTATTTCGAACCGTGCTACATCTTTTAACACTTTAAATAATTTTTATTTACATAATTTAGTAAATAACGCTTAAGGTGGGATGCAAGGGGTGTACGAGGAAAAGCCATTGTTTCTGCAGTTTTTATGTAAAAACATTTTTTGGCCAAAATAAATTAAATATTGCTCCATTAGAAACATAGAATTTAATTTTCTTCATACGGTGACTTCAGAATTTCTTTAATATCTAGAGAGGGTCTCCTGTAATTAAATGACACTTTTTTCTCTTCACTTAAAAAAATAGTTTAATACCGCTATGACCCGCCTCGGTGGCATAGTTGGCTAACGCGCTAGTCGTGTTGAGCTCGACTGCTTAGGATGGGGAGATCGAGTTTCGAATCTCAGTCGGGTGAACTGGGGGTGGTTTTTCCTAAATAGTTTTCCACTCTCCCTCCACGCAAATGTGGGTTCACTTCCTCTAATTCAACCTTACCAATTCCTAAATCCATTAACCTAATTAGTACTTAAAGCTTATAACCCAAACGGGTATAAAAACGCGGTGCTAAATATTATTATTAATACCGCTATGCTCATGACAGATATTCACAACTTTTGAGGTCACCACGTGAAGAAAATTAAATTGCATGTTTGTACTGAAGAAATATCTTATTTATTTTTGCCAAAAAAAAAATTTGCCATAAAAATTGCAAAAACGCCTTTTGTCGCGTCTACCCCTCCCCCCGTCCCCCTTCTATCTCACCTTAAGAGTATTTCACCAACACATACAAACATCTGAGAAAATATAAGTTTTTAAATATATATAAATTATTTTAAATACACATCATCAAATGTCTAATTCAGACCAACCTCGGTGAGCGCTTGGATTAAACAGTTTACCGTTGACAGGAAGGTTAAGGGTTCAAATTAAATCTGGATGTAAAGCGTGTGGTTTTTCCTAGGTGGTTCCCCACGTGTTCATAACTTAAATACGGCTATATTTCCTTCAAGTTAAGCTTATATCTTCCTTGTCCCTTACCCACTAGTGTGATTAAAATGTCCATGGTCCGGGCGGGCAGTAAGATGCACTGTAAAAAAATACAAATGTGTAGAATATGTTTCTATAGATTTGGCCCACAACACGCCCCAAGTTTTTGAATCTGTCCCTTGGAATAATTTCTCGTGGACTAGATTCTTATGTTAGACTGTCCTGCCTATCACGGAGAGATCGGGGTTTAAATCCCGGTAAGGTCTACCGAGATTGATTAGCCTTAAATGGTTTTTCACTTTTCTTCCATGCAAATGCGGCTAGATTACCTCCAAAATACCTTCTTACTCATCATTACTCCATTAAAGTAATTATCATGTATGTGTATCACTGAACAGGCAGTAAGACGTGATAAAAAAAATTCTGAGAGTGAAACTCAGAGGCATACGTACGTACGAGTTAAAATAAAATACATACTCACAAGTTGCAACATGTATATCTTATTTCCGAATATGTTATCGACAATATTCTATTAATATACATTTTATATTTTTACTGCCTTATGTTCCAAACAGAATAGCCATTTGCCCCTTCTTCATATATGTCTGCCACGTCACTGTCACTTCCTGCCACAAACATTTATTTAAAAACCCAGAGACTGACAAAATATGCACATTTTGATGGTGACACAAACAGATTGACGGTTGAATAATTCAAGAGTGTTTTCAAAATGTGCCGATTTGAGTCACTCCGCCGAGACGAGTGTGTGTATGTGTGTGTGCGCGCACACAAAGCATTGCGCACGCGTTTCTCGCTCGTAAACAAATAGATCAATGCATATTATGTGTGGTGACGGCAATATCAACGTGCGTCTGCTCGCGGCCCGGATTTTGGAAGGAATTCCGTTCTAGAAGGCCTTTTATACTACCAACATACTACAATACAGTAGGATTCTGGTACGAAATAAGGCCTTCCAGAATGAGCTTCCTTCCAAAATCATGGCATACAGTACGGTTTTTATAGAAACACGCTTTGGGGGTCAAACGGTCTAAGGCGTCACTCTCTCAATAGATTGGATTGCCGATTATGGGGGTGTCGGGTTTTGAATCCTGGTTGGGTGTACTGATGGTTTTTTAGCCCCTAAAGGGCTTTACTCTCTCCTTCCTTGCAAATGTGGGTATAATTTTCCTTAGTTAAAACTTTCGTCATTCCTAATAAATTATTGTAACTAATTATATATGCGTGGATAACCCTAACGGGTAGTAAGACATGGTGCTAAAAAAATGCCTTTTATGAAAGCTAAAAATTTACGTGATACACTTTTACGTATTCATACGCCAAGCAAGCTGTCACTTTTGATAAATACTATCAATACGTATAAAATAACACTAATTATATAACGAAATGTTGTCAATGTTGATCGCAAACAAATAATATTCTCTTTTTAAAAAATGCCCTTTTTATGAAATTTGACTGTATACTATGGACAATTTAGCTTACGCTCTGTGACGTCACACACGTGAACATGTTGCAGGCCCTACCGTGGTTGAGATCGTTAATCTTATTAGATTATGCTTCAAACGACTATCACACATTACTGATATACTCTGCCTAGAATCCCAATGCTAAAACGAGGGGATGGGTTGTGTTAAAGTGATTCGGAGTTCGTTAAAATTACGGAGTGGGTTTCAGCTTTGGCAAGATGTCGTTTGAATTGTTCCTTTCTTGCCATTACTTTATAAATTGGTGATTCGGCTCGTGCTGACAGTATTGCCCACGTGGATACGTATTATTTTTATTTGTATGTGCACGTGCACGCTCTTAAGGTCAATAAAAGAAATCGGTGACTTTAAACTCACAAAAAAAACTGTAATAGATTTAAGTAACTTCTCTATTGTACAAAATAAATATCCCAATACGTTTGATCTGAATCAAACTATTATTTTCGTTGTTTTAAAATAAATGTCCCAATGCGTTCTATCGGAATATAACCCTGGTTCCTCGATTCTAAAATGAATTTCTCAATGATCTCGATCGATTTCGAACCTTGTTTACAGGTTTCTAAGTAATTTATCCCTATTCACCCGATAGGAATCGAACTCTGGTTCCCGTTTCTAAAATAAATTTCTCAATATGTTCGAACGGAATTGAACCCCTTTTCCCCAGGCAGTTCACTCTCTGATCCGCCGACCCTGAGGGTGCCAGCTCAAAGACACACTCGGCCGATGAGTAAATACTACTTCTTGGCAGGCGTTTCTCCACGAGTTTACTGACCTCCTCTTCAAATATTGTCAAGTCAACGTTCCTATTCTTGGACGGAGTTTTTTTTTTTTTTTTTTTTTTTTTTTTTTTTTTTTTTTTTTTTTGCGCGCATTGCGTCCTACCCATTCGGGCTATCCGCATATTTACACTACTAGGGTATAAATGAAGAAGGTAGAGTCTTAGAGGAAATCCCCGCATTGGCGTGGTGGGAGATTGGGAAACCATTTATGTAAAAACTACCTTGATTACATCCAACCCATCTACCGTCACCGTTAGTTTCGGTATATTGCGAGAGTAACTCCTTGGATCAGTGCTCAGTGGTATTCAACCTGGGTTACGCGAAGATATCTTAGGGGGGTGCGTATTTTATTTATATATATATATATATATATATATATATTTTTACTCTCCCAATTTATAATTTCAAAATTTTCAAATTGTATGCTTTTGTTGTGGTCTCTTTACCATTTCGCCAAATTTCAATGTTTCACCTAACCGATAAATAGTTAGTTTTAGTTTTGGAAATTTCCAACCCCCATTTTGAATTTTAAATATTTAATGATTTCTCTTTATTTTGGTTTGACACTTTATATTTAATAAAATACTTCCATTTTCCACTGTACCTACCAAAAAGTTTATTTTTAATTTTAATTTTGATGAAAACCTCTTTCCATATTAGGGTTCTTCATTTTTAAATTTAAGAATGTTCTGACTTTCATTACGGCTTGAGGTGATCCTTGCATTTGCCCGGCAAATTTCAATGCCCTAACCCACTAATAAGTTCATTTATTTTATACAATTTGGAAACGTCCCTCCCCCTCAGGCGGATGACATGGGGTTCTTGTTTTTATTTTTTATTTTAAGCTACTAGACTTTAAAACTCTATTATTAATTTTAAAAATGCATGTAGTCTAATGACTCTAATATATTATAATAAACGTTTAGACAAGTGTTTTTCTTTAAAATTTTGTCAGGTTGTAGAATACACCTTAGCTAACTTGTTACTGCTTTTGTTTACCGAGTTAGTTTACTGTGTTAGATTATCGGCACGACCGAAAACTATTTTAGGCGGGAAATATAGGACTTACACCTTTATTATTGGTTAATTACTTTAGAAGAATGAACGCTGCATGCGTTTTAAAGTTCACTCAATTCGTAGCCATTTTCTTATATTCCAAGTTGATTAAGAAACTGCACGATGAACACCCCTTGTAAAAATAGCAATCTTTTTTTATTATTTATTATTCTTAACGCGAGGTAAAGAGAGCGTGCTGAACGAGACGTCACTCCATGCGAATCATTCCCTTCAACGAGATTCTTCTCGGATATTAAATTACCACGGGGGGAAAGGGGTAGCATGCTCCGTGCTTCATCGTCGACCCTACGCGCGTCGCCACATTTCATCTGGAGCGTCGTCTACAATCTGGTTCGTGGCGCCCTTCACAACTAGCGTCTGTGTGCTCAAAGGTAGCATCGCTAACTAGTTATCTCTAATCTTCATCTGGAGTGATGTCTGCAATCTGAATGGTCCGTGTGCTCAACACTGCTGACTAGTTCCCTATCTCTAATCTTCATCTGGAGTGATGTCTGCAATCTGAATGGTCCGTGTGCTCAACACTACTGAGTAGTTCCCTATCTCTAATCTTCATCTGGAGTGATGTCTGCAATCTGAATGGTCCGTGTGCTCAACACTACTGACTAGTTCCCTATCTCCACTCTTCATCTGGAGTGATGTCTGCAATCTGAATGGTCCGTGAGCTCAACACTATTGACTAGTTCCTTATCTCCACTCTTTATCTGGAGGGATGTCTGCAATCTGAATGGTCCGTGTGCTCAACACTACTGACTAGTTCCTTATCTCCACTCTTCATCTGGAGGGATGTCTGCAATCTGAATGGTCCGTGTGCTCAACACTACTGACTAGTTCCCTCTCCCCACTCTTCATCTGGAGTGATGTCTGCAATCTGAATGGTCCGTGTGCTCAACACTACTGACTAGTTCCTTATCTCCACTCTTCATCTGGAGTGATGTCTGCAATCCGAATGGTCCGTGAGCTCAACACTACTGACTAGTTCCTTATCTCCACTCTTCATCTGGAGTGATGTCTGCAATCTGAATGGTCCGTGTGCTCAACACTACTGACTAGTTCCCTATCTCCACTCTTCATCTGGAGGGATGTCTGCAATCTGAATGGTCCGTGTGCTCAACACTACTGACTAGTTCCCTCTCCCCACTCTTCATCTGGAGTGATGTCTGCAATCTGAATGGTCCGTGTGCTCAACACTACTGACTAGTTCCCTATCTCTAATCTTCATCTGGAGTGATGTCTGCAATCTGAATGGTCCGTGTGCTCAACACTACTGACTAGTTCCTTATCTCCACTCTTCATCTGGAGGATGTCTGCAATCTGAATGGTCCGTGAGCTCAACACTACTGACTAGTTCCTTATCTCCACTCTTCATCTGGAGTGATGTCTGCAATCTGAATGGTCCGTGTGCTCAACACTACTGACTAGTTCCTTATCTCCACTCTTCATCTGGAGGGATGTCTGCAATCTGAATGGTCCGTGTGCTCAACACTACTGACTAGTTCCCTCTCCCACTCTTCATCTGGAGTGATGTCTGCAATCTGAATGGTCCGTGTGCTCAAGACTACTGACTAGTTCCCTATCTCCACTCTTCATCTGGAGGGATGTCTGCATTCTGCATGATCCTCAACATTTTCCTCAATCGAGGTATGTGTGCTTAAAGCCAACCCTTTGATCTTGTTTTTAGTGCCTTTTATTTGTGTCTGAAAACTTCGAAACAATTTATTTAATTTTTTCAAAACCTGATGGAACAGATTGTGTAGCGTGCTCCTTTCCGTCCTCTTCACACCAACCTCTTAATCGTATTCAAGTCAACGGGCTCACTTTTAAATCTTATTTTTAGAACTTTTTATCTTCTTTTTTTTATCATCCACTTGTTCCGATCTCATTTTAGTGCTCTTCCAAGTTGTTAATTTTGACAGAAATGATGTGGTAAGTCTTACACCCCAGCTCACATCGTATATCTATTCGCGTGTCTGTATCATTCTGTTACCCGGCCTGAGGGTTTGGGCCGCGTGCCAACCACCCATGGGGGTCGCCAGATTTTTTGGGCGACGGCGAGGTTTTATTGTACCTTGTCTCGTGACGCAAGGACCTAGAGGCGACATCATTAATAGGTGTCATACTTTTTACTAGACATTGAGGGAGAAAATGTGAAGTATTGTCAATGGGAAATATTCTAAACAAGCTTCCTTTGAAATTATATACTCTTGAACACAAATGATCGATTGGGGCGGTGTTTTTAATTTTAGCACCGTGTCTTACTACCCGTACGAGTTAAATGAATATTCACTAAGTTAATGCGTTAGGGACGAAGAAGCTTGAATCTAGACGATGTGTACCCGTATTTGCACGGAACGAGAGAGAAGCTGTTTACACTTTAGAGAAGAATATTGCTCGCGCAAGGTTTTTTTGGCATTTTGGAACAATGCCTACCGTCAGACGTCTCGAATATACTGCTGCATTATTAATCCTAAACCAAATATATTCTATTAGTAGGAAAAAACTTAAGGAAAGGCAATGCTGAGTGAATCCAGTACCTCTCTTTTCAACTTATTTTTCTTCGATTCTTGATTAGATTGACTGCGTATATTGGGCAGTCTTCTAGATATTTTCACTGGGTTGGCGGAAAACTTGTTTGCTATGGCTTGTAAGTTGTAAGGCATCTTGTTTTTTTTAAGGCGGACATCATTGAGAGAAACAATTAACTCGCGAACGTCTCGCAGAAAATATCGAAATGGTTTGGATATTCCGCAAGAGCTAACAGAAGTGGCGAGGAATGTTTTTAGACCGGGAAGCGTGGGTCTCGCGGAACAACTAGCGCGAGTCATCAGAAATCTACTTGCAGAACTGTTTACATTTGTGAAAGTACTGTCTGACAACATCTCGCGCGAGATTAAAGTTACTTCGACTGTATGCATTATGATTTGTTTTAATGAAAAAGACTGGCTGTGGTGGGATTCGAAACCACGTCCCCGAAGTGAATTGTGCCTGAATCCAGCGCCTTATACAGCTCCGCCACGCTACCGTGATAATTTGGTTGTGATTACGCGGTAAAGGTACTCTAATGTGGTTGGTTAAGTGGAGATGCTTGTTGAATTTAACAATGGGGATCAAGTTGGTATATTGAGTAAAGCTTGTGAATTGTGTGTTAATATAGTTTGATTGCCGCAGGAAGAACAGGCATTGAGACATTTTTGTAAAACTGTGGTTATATTTTCATACGCCATGTCATTGATTTTAACTGTAAATGGTTTCTAATCAAAGTTGTTTTTATGGTGATATCCAATGTAAAGAGAATGGAAGGTAGTGCCAGATGGAGAAAGACATATGATTGGCTGAGCTTGTGACGTCACTCAGTACACAAGCCAGCGCTTTGCATACACAAAGCTATATGGAAGACAAAACTAAGTTGTTAAAAATCAGGTTACATTTTGAAAGTTTAAATAATAAATAAACCTTTAAAATCCACGCCATTGTCCAATTAACGTCATTACTTTACTTAAGCCCTATTTAAATTATTATTATTATTATTATTATTATTATTAGCACCGCGTCTTACTACCCATTCGGGTTATACGTACTTACGCTAATGTGTAATGGTAGGGTGATTGTGAGATGAAATGGAGGACCTACAGCTTAACGTTGAATCCGAACCACGGTGGAGGCCTGGCATTCCCCACACCCTATTTAAAAATACATGTATGTTTGGCTGTCCCCCTATTAAATAAAACTGTTGTGACGTAAGCAATGGCATAATCAAATTCCTCTAAGGGGCGCTACCTTTATATTTATTTTACAATGGTCTGAGTTCGATACCTTAGCTCAATCGGTAGCGTGTCTGCCTGCTGAGCTAAAGGTCTCGGGTTCGATTTTTGGCATGGCTGAAAAATGTAATAATGGTGAGATGTGAGTTTCTTTTTTCACAGTAATAAATTAACGGCTGGGGAATAGTTGTTGTATATTTTCTATATTTAAGTTAATTTATCAGTCGTGTGCTGATATAATCAGTTGGCTTGGAAAGTGTAGGTTAAATACCTCATATATACATATATAATTTTTTATGAATACGTTGGTGCTACTACCTATAAGTCTCGCAGGAAAGCAAGCTAGTATGTCAATCGTCAGGACTAGGCGCTTAGCTAAACACATGTGATTAACCCGCGATAGGCTTGACTATTTTCCACCCTCTATCCATACGATAGCTACTGCAGTTACTTGAAATTGGATGATTTTCTTTGCTTTTTATAAGACTTTGATAGCCTTTGTACAGTCCAATTTTAAAAGGGAGAGCATTTTATTGGTGTTATTTTATAGGTATCAAAAGTTCCCAGCTGCAGATCACATTACTTAACGTATGGACATATTAAAGGAGTTTTAGCAACACTCGTTACTGGTCAGATACGGTCCCTGCACAGTGTTTATTCTAAAATCATTTATCTCAATAGTTTTATTATAAAGTGCGAACGGTGTTCCATATTTCACTGTTTCCTGTACCTTCTTCCAAGAATACAAGAAACACAAGTATACTTGAGATATCTGTCCATAACATGCATCTTTTGGCATGCGGACAAAGGCGCTAGACTCGTCTCATCTGGTTTTATGGTAATATGAATGTCTTCCCACTCGTCTAGTAGAACAAATGGTGATACATTTACTCTAAATTTCACATTCCTCATCTCAGGCTCACTAATTCCAACGATTCTATTTCTTACGATTAGATGGCCTAGAAAAAGTTATTACTTTCTCGTATTCATACGTCATGTCATGTAATCTGCCTTTATAACTTTTGATTGATATCTCCAAAATAATAATAATATTTAGCACCGCATCTTACTACCCGTTCGGGTTATACGCTTTAAGTACTAATTACGCTAATGGGTTAGGAATTGGGAAGGTTGAATTAAGGAAGTGAACCCGCATTTGCGTGTAGGGAGAGTGGAAAACCATTTAGGAAGGAAAAAACCAGTTCACCCAACCGAGATTCGAACCTCGATCTCCCCGTCCTGAGCAGTCGAGCTCAACACAACTAGCGCGTTAGACCAACTGCGCCACCGAGGCGGGTTATATCGCCAAAAGGTGTTCTAAATATCTATTCGTGGAAAGTGCGTGCGTGCGTGCGTGTGTGTGTGTGTGTGTGTGTGTGTGTGTGCATATCAATATGGGTATATATATTTTATATATAAATAAAGAGTAATTCTATATGTAATTCTTATTATACACTTCCTTGAATAAATGAAACAGGGAAACAAGACCCTCAGCCACTGAGTTGAGAGGGGGTAGCAAGCCCTAACCCGGCTGGTAATGATGATTACTGCATTACCCCCCAGGGGAGCATAACGACCTGAATTCACGACTCCCCAAAGAGATGCACCCCCCTCCTTTCCATCCTCAACTCACTCCCCTCACCCTACAATAATCTTTGCTTAATTGTCCGTTCAGAACGAGTTACACGAGTTATCGTTATAACTCCTCCATGCTTCTTCTTCGGAGAAAAGTATTTTTATCGCACATAATGATCCGCATTTTTTATTGGTGGGTTTGGTCGGGAAATTGCTTCGTTGCTTATTAACGTTCCTGGGTGTACACCGTACAGTTGCACGCAAAGGTATCTTAGGTACTTTTACCTAAATATAACCTGAATTCCATCGTCTAGGCTTCTGGAAAAAATTTTCTCTTGATTAATTGAATAATTTCTTTCTTAAGACAAAACAACGGAGGAAACCTTATATCGAGATGTAAACAAATTTGTATTTATATAAAGATGAATATGTATTTTTGCACGTGATTTTTCACACTTTTTGTGGGGGTTAAGCTAAATAAATATTTTCCCCTAATTTTAATGGGTTTTTTTAAAGTTGGTTTGTTGTTTATTGTCAAATTTGGAGAAGATAAAGAGTTTTGATAAAAGTTAACTTTATTTAAAGTATTTTTGCCTGTTGTCTGCCACTGTCTTTGGCTTGGACTATCTAATATTGTTTGTACTATCTATTATTAATTTTGATTTTTAATTATCATTTTTCATGTTATCTTATGTTCCTAAGTCACAGAGCTAATTAAACTCTGCTATTAAATATATACTAGACTTTTCGCATGTACATAATTTACTTAATCGATTTCCCAAAACTATGTGACCCAATTTTGTCAACGCATGAGTTTGTGGATTTGCCGGCGTAGCTAAAAAATAAATAGCTAATCTACTATACCAATGCGAGTATGAAGGCTTAGTCTATTGTTGTAATATTTATCACACAGGCTTTCATAACAATGTAACTAATGTCATCAAATCGATCAATTACTTTATCCGTAGCTTCTCTTCGCGGGATAAAAAATAGGGTACCTACTGAGGGATTAAATCTTCAGGATTAATCATTCTATTTGTATTAATGACTCGAGTAATGGTGTTCTGTTGGTAACAGACTAGCGCTTCCGGTGTCTTTTGTTGTTGGTTGACTGAAATTAATTAGTTTGTAACCACCCAGAGCGCTTAGACTATCCAAGGCGCAATTTATAGCTATTGTTTAGAGCGAAATAAATTGAAATTATGCTATATGTGTTTAAAGTGGGAAAATGTATATCCAAACAAATTATTTCTCAAATAGATCACAAAATCCTTCTTTTTTTAAAAAAAAAAAAAGTAATAGAAATATATTTATTTTAAAATTTAAATTTTCTCAAGAACCTTTTTGAAAAATCCGCATAAATTGTTTTAAGTAAAATATAATTTTAAACGTTTTTATTTTGTTAAAAGGAAATGATTTTTTTTAGTGTTTTTAGTTAATCAACTATATATATAACCTGAATGGGTAATAAGACGTGAGGCTAAGTAATAATTTATTTAATATGGTGTTATTAAGGTATGACTTTTTTTTGCACTTAACCAGGTTACAATATTATTAATACTTAGTGTATAACTATTGTAATGTAACTGATTTGCCCCTGAAAAGTATGTGAAAGCATTGACAATAATATCGTCCTAATTTTATAAACGTATCTTATTTCATTTAAATTATATAGTATATTAAATGGCGCTTAAAGCACTTCTTCTTCTAAGAAGGCAAAAGCCACTGAACAGTGACGTCACGCACGTGACACCAGCCAAGTCAGTTTGACAATATATATATTTTTAATAATAACTTCCTCTTCTCGAAGGTTCGAAGAGAGATTTTAAAATGTAACTTGAGTCATTTTCCGGCTCTAGAAGCTTCGAGTAAAACAGAGATGTTTTTGTCTTGTATTTTGTTTTTCTAAACTAAACCTTCTCGAAGCTTCCATGACCAAGGAATATATACAAGGGATGGTGCAACATAAAGAGAGTGTTCAAGTGGTCTGTTAGGAGTGTTCAGTTGGGAGTTTGGCGTCTAGCAACACCTGTCCGCGCTAGCCCGCGTATAGTTCAACATGATCTATTTTCGCATTAATTAAACTGATTCAGCAATAAAAAAAACATGTCAAAATGAAAAGTGTATTAATTATAATTCGTCAATAGGCACCCATCGCGGTAACGTAATTCCAGAACGTTACAATTGGCTTCCCAACTTAGGGGCACGAATTACCTCCCCGAGATACAGCAGAAGATACAGCACGAATTATCTCCCCGAGATACAGCACGAATTACCTCCCCGAGATACAGCACAATATACCTCCCCGAGATACAGCACGAATTACCTCCCCGAGATACAGCACAAGATACCTCCCCGAGATACAGCACGAGATACAGCACGAATTATCTCCCCGAGATACAGCACGAGATACCTCCCCGAGATCGCCACGAAATACCTCCCCGAGGTAAGCAGTAGAGGACAACGCCGAAGACCGAGATAAGCAGTAAGCAACGCCGAGGACCAAGATAAGCAGTAAGCAACGCCGAAGACCGAGATAAGCAGTAAGCAACGCCGAGGACCGGGATAAGCAGGAAGCAGCACCGAGACAAAGCAGGAAGCAACGCCGAGGACCAAGATAAGCAGTAAGCAGCGTCGAGGACCGACAGAAGCAGCTTACCATCACCAAAGGAGACAAGGGGTGGAGACGAGTCTAAAGAAGATCACAGATAAGTCATCAACAGAAACTTAAATTAAATAGTGAAAAATATATTTATGTCATTTGTGCATTTTGGGGGTGGAACAGTAACATTTTTTTGTGATTTAAATTAAGGGAACAATAATTAAAAAATGGCAGATTCAAATGATAATAGTGACGCTAGTAGCTATTCTGAAGAGGTAGCGGAAAATAGACCTAGGAATCAGTTAGGTCTAGAACAATCAGATGAGGAAATAAGAGAAAGTGAACAGGACAATGGAGAGTCATTTGCAGAGGGAGAGAGAGAAGGAGATAGGACAGAAAAAGAAAGAAATGTTATAGTAGAAGAGGAAGAACTAGAAAAGAATAAGGAAGAAAAAATGGAGCAACCAGTAGTAGATTTAACCCAAATTATGAAAATGTTACAGCAATTGGTAGCGAGTAGGGAGGAAACTAATCAGAAAATAGATAAAAGTAGCCAGGAAACTAAACATGAAATAATAGAAGCAACTAATCAGAAAATAGAAAAAAGTAGCCAAGAAATTAATCAAATAATATATGCAAATACCCAGGCAATTAATCAGAAAATAGATACAATTCAGATGAAACTTGAACAAATTAATAAAGAATTAAGTGCTAAAATAGAGTTAAGTAAAGAGGTTTGTGATCAGAGATTTGGTTATGTAGAACAAAAAATAGACCAATTAGAGACGGTTCATCAAAACTTAGCAGTACAGTTAAATGAGGTAGACACAAAAGTGATAGAACAGGAAAAAGTAAAACAGATTTTGATTGAAAAGCATGAAAACTTAAGGAAAGGACAGGACAGTTCAAGTTAATGGAACAGATTTCAGCTAATAAAAATAAAATAGAAACAATAGAACAAGAATCAGTTAAAGGGTTAAAGAAAGTAGAAATCAAAGTTGGGAATTTGGACCTTCAGGTAGAACGCAATGAAAAGGAAATAAATGAGGTAAAATCAGTACTTGATTCTCAGCAAGACACAAATAAAATTTTAATAAAAGAACAGATAGATGGGATCGTAAATAAGGCAGTAGAAAAACTAGATAAAAAACTTACCGATTTTGTGGTTGAAAATCAAACAAATCTAGGGGAATCTAGTAACTTACACGATACTACCAACTTATTTGCTAAGGGACTAAGAGAAACGTCATTAGCACTTATTCCAAAATTTAAAGGAAAGAGAGGAAACATTTCAGCAGTACAATATATAAATAAAGTAGAAAGAGTATTTAAAGGAGAAAGAATAAACGAAAAAGTCAAAATAGAGATATTTTTATCAGGCCTAGAAGATGAGGCGAAATCCTGGACAGATAGTATAGAGAGTGAATGGGAGACATACGAGCAGGCTAGGGAAATATTTTTGGAAAAATATTGGTCTCAAAATATGCAGGATGATTTTCTACAATTAATTTTTAATGGAAAATATAACGACAAGGATAGTACTATGAGTGAATATTTCAATAAATTTGTGACACAAGCGAAATATTTGCGATACCCAGTAGTAGAGGATAGATTGATAGGTCTTCTAATGAATCATTTTCCAACTCCAGTACAAGACGTTCTCATTAGCATAAATAAACAGAACATCAAAGAAGTAGAGAGAGTATTAATGGCATTTGACGATAGATATCAAAGAAACAAAGAAATCAATGATCAGACAAACAGATATAATATTGATAGGCATAGGCAATCAACAAACCCTCAATTCAAAGAAATTAATAATGGACAAGATAGGCAGAAATATCAAAATAATTATCCAATACCAGAACAAAATAGAAAATATCCACATCCTAGAATAGAATATCGACAGGATAGGAACCAAGGACCTCCGAGGCAAATAAATTCTAGTGATAGACAAACTACTAGAAATAACAATGCAGGTAACCCCAGATTCACAACCAATCAAGTACATTACCCTCCAAATTTTAATTATGTACCACCATTCTCAGGGACATCAAATTTAAATGAGTACGACTCACAAAAAGTATTTGATCCAGGAGGCAATTAAATAAACTTTAAATTTCGGATAGTATAAATGTAAAAAATTAGCAGTTAAATTAAAGATTTAAATTTTAAATAAGTGAAATAAGGGTAACTATAATAATTTAGTTGTAGTAAGAAAAGTTTAAAATATAAATTTAAGTAAATTTAAAAAAGCACAAATTCAGCGACGTAAAAGTAATATTTCCTGTGCAAGAGAAGGTTGTGCGTACTTGTAGAAATTGTAAATAAACACTTATAAGTAGCAACAAGCAAGGTTAGAAATAGATCACCAAACTAAATTACATCTTGCGGTAAAAAGATTAAAAGATACAGCAGAGAAACGAACCCGGTACCATGATAAAAAGATTCTTAAACCTATTGAATATGCAAATGGCCAGTTAGTTCTTGTAAAAAATCATCAATTATCATCAGCTTTGAATAAGGAAGTAAAAAAGTTCTTTTTACTATATGAAGGACCATATCAGGTAAAATATCAAATAGGTCAAAATGTATACTTAATTCAAGACCCTGAGACTCTTAAGATTAGAGGTGTTTTTAATGTTACAGAATTAAAACCCTATTATAGCAAGACAGATATCTAAACATTTTTCAGCTACATTAATTATAAAGGATAGGAACAGGATTTTATTTACATGATTAAATAGTAAAATGACTATGCAAGAGTTCGAACCTGGATCTGTAGCACAATAACTAGCAAAAATACATGTTGAAAGAGTGACCTCTTTCTGAGGGGATACGCAGTGGTTAAAATATACTGCGTACTTTGTAATAAAACAAGCAACAGTAACACCAATTCTACAACCCTGCAACTGCGTGTTATTTTAAGTAAGGAGGGTGACACACCTCAAAATATAAATTGTAAAGAAACCATAAACGACCAAACATGAAAAGTGAGACTAATCTTTTAGTTTCTGAAAAGGTAAAGTTAATCCTTATTTTGTAAAAATTGAGAGGGTTGTAAAACAAATTCTATACATTCATTCCTACGTCGCACTTAATACAGGTGGTCTGTCATCTATTGTCATTTCTACAACGCAAAACAACAGTCAGAAAACATCTTTTGTTGAAAAAAATAAGACAACACAAACTGACTTTGGCCACGAAAGCTAAAATTACTTTTTTTTTTTTAGTTCAATAAGTCAGAGTCAAACCCGGTACATTAAGTATAAAATCTATAAGTATAAAAATATAAATTCTTATCAATTTAGATTAATAACATTTGGACTTAGCATAATTTTAGAAAGTTGTATAAATCAAAATAGGAGAACAGATAAGGAGGGGGCATGGACCCTTAGAAGCATGCAAGGGTTAACATCGGATAGAAGGTTAGGTGAGGGCTTGGATAAGTTTGTCAGCTGGAGGTGCGTGAAAGCCTGTAAGCACGCGAGGATAGATTAGGGTCTAAGTATATTCTAAGAGTAGGTCATATTTTTTTTGTTAATTGTAAACTATTGTTTAAGTAATAATTTGAGTAAAAATTAGGCTAACAGGGCAATTTTGAGTTTAAAAAATTTATATAATTTCAATTTAAGAAAAGAGTTAAGGAAGTTTTATTAATTAATAGACGATCTTGGAAATCTGAATAAATATATTATTTCATCAATGATGCATTTTTTTATAATCAAGATAAGGATTTTAATATTTATGTGGGAGGTTATTTTAATTCAATTAATTAAATGGCAATAAATTCAACGATTTTGAATCAGATATTAAAGAAATCACAGAGTAGGCTAATAAGCTGAAGAGTAAGAGCTAAGATATCTAGAGAGATTAATTTAGATAGGCACTTGAGTGCTTATTACAGTATGTTAAGGTGAGTGGAAATAAGAGGCGAGTAGTCTTGTTTAAAAGCATTTTTTTCAGATAGTGGAGTTGAGGTCTTTTCATTGAGGTATATAGGTTGAGAAGTGGAGTTGAGGTTTTTTCAGATATGGTCTTAGCTATGGGCAAGCCATGATCTAGATTAATTAATCGTCGTTATGAGTTTAAGGATGGCCCGAGGGCATCTAGCAGCGTTGAGGAGATTAGGTTTATTGAGTGAGGAAGTTGAGGTTTATTGAGTAAGGTGTATTAAGCCATGGAGAATAATATCATTTTTATAAGTGGTGAGTCAAAGGGATCACCAAAGTTCAGGTAACAGGTATTCACAAACATAGAGTTAGCACAACGCAACAAAGAGTCAGTTATAATAAATGAGGCAGAGGCCTAAGTTTTCCACTAAATAATATGCGATAAATATCCAATGGTTAATTCTGGATTAAAATTTAAAGATATTGAGGAGATTGTGAAGAAGTTTAAAAGGGTATTCTGTGATTACGTGATGTAATAATGCTAATGTATTAACAAGGATGAGAGCTAATTTGGGTGTTAGACCTAATTAGGCTACTATAAAAGATTTTATTATAAATTCATTTTTTAAATGCCTAAGGCAAATAGGCAATAGTCAAAAGATTGTAATCAATAGAGAAAGATGCAGTTAAAGATTTTTTCACTGATGAGAAATTCATTATTCAATTAAGGGGAAAAAATAATTTTAAATATTTTATGATTCCAAGATTATCGTCTATATATTTCAAGTATTTTAAATTTGTTTTAAGACTAGGTATTCTCATAAATAAAGATTTTGGTAAGGTGATTCAGATGTTCTGTTATTATCCTTTCTCTGTCCGAAACAATGTAATTATATTTTTATTTTAAGTAATTGGGTTTATTTTGTAAATTCTTTTTTGTGTCTTTAAGCTAATTATTTTGTAAATGTATTTTAAGTGAAGGCTCATATAGCGAATTTGGCCGTCAGGCTTTTAAGAGTATGTGTAGCATTAAGAGTGTTTGTTAAGTATGTCATCATAATAATATTAATAATTAAAAGTGGATCCGTGAAGGATCATTGAAATAAAAAGTGCAACGATGTGTTTAACCCGATAAATGATTAAAAGACACTTTGATTAGTGACAATTAAATTCCATTTTTTATTCAATTGTTTAATGTATTTTAATTAATCTTAAGGACGTTATAGCAACGAATTTTGTTTTTTTTAAATAAAAAATAAAAAACTTTGATTAGTAATAATTAAATTCAAATCTTTATATTAAATACAAATTTTTATATAATAAACTTAGATTATTTTATTTCAAATAATTGTAATTATACTTAACAACTTTATATCTTGATATTTGATTTATCTAATTTCAACTTTTAATTAACATTTTATATTTTAATGTTTGATTTATATAACTTCAATATATATGTATACTTCATGTAAACTAACAGTCGGAGAACACCACTTCAAATATTATTATCATTCAAGAACAACATTATACAGGGTGTTCCAAATTATTTGAATTTATCCAATTTGTGAAATGTTATACAGGATGTTTCAAAATATTGTTATTTGTGAAATTTTATACAGGATGTGCGAAAAATGATCATGTCGTCTTTTCTCGTCTTTTATTTTTTAGCAAAGCGTATCAAAAAGTATACGACTAGGTCTCTACTTTCAGATACACTTTGGGGGGGTATTGTAATGTAACTGATTTGCCCCTGAAAAGTATGTGAAAGCATTGACAATAATATCGTCCTAATTTTATAAACGTATCTTATTTCATTTAAATTATATAGTATATTAAATGGCGCTTAAAGCACTTCTTCTTCTAAGAAGGCAAAAGCCACTGAACAGTGACGTCACGCACGTGACACCAGCCAAGTCAGTTTGACAATATATATATTTTTAATAATAACTTCCTCTTCTCGAAGGTTCGAAGAGAGATTTTAAAATGTAACTTGAGTCATTTTCCGGCTCTAGAAGCTTCGAGTAAAACAGAGATGTTTTTGTCTTGTATTTTGTTTTTCTAAACTAAACCTTCTCGAAGCTTCCATGACCAAGGAATATATACAAGGGATGGTGCAACATAAAGAGAGTGTTAAAGTGGTCTGTTAGGAGTGTTCAGTTGGGAGTTGGGAGTTGTCAGTGTTCAGTTGGGAGTTTGGCGTCTAGCAACACCTGTCCGCGCTAGCCCGCGTATAGTTCAACATGATCTATTTTCGCATTAATTAAACTGATTCAGCAATAAAAAAAAACATGTCAAAATGAAAAGTGTATTAATTATAATTCGTCAATAGGCACCCATCGCGGTAACGTAATTCCAGAACGTTACACTATTTTAAATTTTAAATAAGTAAATTGAACAAAAATTCTAAGAGAACAAATTCTAACAATTATGAAGATAATGGTATTTATAAATGGCAATAATGCACAAAAATTTTTCATACCATAATTAAACAGGACCATTGGGCGTTTTTAAGGAGTTAAAAATAATATTGTGCGTCATCTTGTTATTTTGGAGAAATAGTTGACCTGTGAAACTGTTATTTTAAACATTATGATTCAATCCTGTATGAAGGTTAATCTAAAGAGCAGTTTTCAAAATCATTTATTTTATGGGAGTAGAAATACTTTTCAGTGATCTCTTAGTTAAAGTCGTCACTCTCACAATAGACTAGATTATCTATGACAAAAAGATCGGGGTTTACGTCCCACTTTCATTTAGTGAGTGATTTTTTTTTTACTAAATGAGTTCCCACTCTACACGCAAATGTGGCTAAATTTTCTTTGATTTAGACCTTCCTCGTCCCTCTTCCACAAGTAATTATAAATATGTAGAGAGCCCAAACAGGCAGTCAAATGTGATACATACAAATTAAATACTACGGCGCACCGCACAAACCTTTTCGATTCTTTGCCTAAAAAATGTAGATATTCACTTAAAACTCGCAAATATGTGAAACGAAATGAAATGCATTGTCGCAGAAACACTCCTCAAGATCCTAAATAAAATAATATACACTGTCACAGAAACATTGAGAAAAAAAAGTAATATCCCTCTTCATTAAAGAGCATAACAATAAATTTTCGGACCTTAATTTAAAAATATATTTTCCAATATCTGGGGACTGATGGTTTTATAAAATATTTTTCTAATACAAGTTTTTTTAAATTTCTAATAGTACTACAACTTTTGCATTGATAATTTGTTTATGTATCTCAAATAGTTGATGAGATTATGTTGAAAATTGTAGATTTCTGCTTATGTAAAGTACCCTCAAATTTATTTGCATGGGAAATTGAAAATTGCCATTTTGTTTGTAATGTTAAATAGTGTCGTAGGTACGAAATTAAATCAAAATTGTTAAGGCCGATTTTGATTAAATCGATTTTCTCTTTTTATTCCCGTTAATTAAACTACTTTTAATTTTAGGGTTGGTTGGATAAGTCTGAAAATACCCATAATAAACTCTATTAAAAGCCTAGATACCAGTTTTAGCCCAGAACTAGTCTCAGGTAACAGACAAACGGCGTTGCGAAAAATACTTTTTTTTTTTTATTCAGAGGGTCTTGAAACCTCGACATTCATCAACATCTCAAGCTTGATTTCTTTTACGATCACAATACTTTCTTTCCTAGATGTCAAGAGAAAGTACTAAAGTCGGGTAAAGTATCTTTAATTTCTAGAATCTTAATCTTTGTTTAACTCTAAGATACCAATTTTTTCAATATCTTAAGATATTCTCTGGCGTCTTTATTTTAATTATTGAGCCTAAAAAACCGTGTTGGTAGGCACGTGGCCAAAGGCGTCGGTCTCTTTCATTCTTCAGGTGGCGGGAGATTGTGATTTGAGTCCCGGGTGGATGAACTGAGATATTTTTCAACTAAATAATTGTTTACTATTCATCCACGCAAATGTGGGTGGATTTCTTTTAAATTCTCTATTCCTCTTCCCTAATTCATTAGAGTAAATAAGCATATAAGCTGAACGAGTAGTAGTAACACGCGAGCATGAAAAAATATAAATGGTGCGGAACTCCGCACGGACTTTCTCGCTCTATTGTTTAAAAAAATGGAGAATTTACTCAAAATTCTTAATATAATATACACTAGCTAACCAGAGAAAAAATTGCGTTACACATAAGTAAGACATTTTTTTGAGTCGTGGTTTTAAATTTTATAATTTCATTTTAAAATAATTAACCATTTGTATATTTAGACCAATAAAAAATATCGATATTGGGTTCCCAAGGGTCAACACTTCGTATTAAAATGTTGACTTCCGGTTAAAATTATCGTCAGTTTACTAGGGGATGCACATTTTATGGTTATCGCGTTGCTATTAAATTTCTCTTTTGTTAATTTCGACGAATAAAATAGGTAATTATTGACTATTGACTATAAATTGAGAGAGATAGAAACGTTATAGCCAATTTTGAGAAAATTGAATTTTTCTCTTTTCACCCTTTAGTAAACTGCTATTAATTCATACGGCGTTACAAAAACCACTTTTTAGGTTTCGGGGGGTCATGAAACGTCGAACCATCAATCATCTCGGGCTAGATTTTTTTGACGGTCGTAATACTTTACCTTATTGGCAAAGTTAAAATAAATCTATATTTTCGTATAGCTTGACAACTTTTGCTTTTATAAAAATATTTTCAATTAATAGGTGTTTATTATAAATAGATCTACATGTATGCAATGATAAGTAATTTAATATCTCAAAGACTTACGGAGATAAAATTAAAAATTAAAATTTACGCATCAGACCGGAACCGTTAAGTCATTTTGACAAAATTGAGAGTAGCTATTTGGTTTGTGATATTGATTAAATGCTTAGAAATGAAATTTAATCAAAATTGTTAAAGCTGATTTTGATAAAATCCATTTTTTCTCTTTCCGCCCTTAGCGAAATACCCTTAATATTACGGTTGGAAATCCAATTCCAAAAATTCCTTGGCGGCAACTTCATGAAAGCCCTATATACCTAGTTTTAGCCCAATCGGTAAAATAGTTTAGGCTCTAGCTGTAGGTACAGACAGACGGAAATTCAAAAACAACTTTTTATGTTTCGGGGGGGTCATGAAACGTCAAGATCCATTAAAATCTTGAGTTAGATATATATTTTTTACGATCACAATACTTTTTCTACCAGTAAGATAGCGAGAAAGTAATAAGTTAGAACTGCTAATTTAATTTTCTTAATCTAATTTCTGAGATGTAAGTAAATACAAAATATATTGTCATATTAGTATTTAAATTTAAGAAAATAGTTGATGCAAACTAAACAGCAAATACACACAAAGTGGAAACCTAAGCTAGAACGGATATGTCCGGAGGTAGGTGGACAAACTCAATTTATTTAAATCGGTTTAAAAATTACACCTTTACACGGTTTTGATCCCTGTGTCAAGAGGTCACTATTCAACTAGCTTAAATTAATTGAATACTTAAGTTCGAGGTTAATTTTTGTAATTTTAGTTCAACTCTCTTATGCTAGCGGTCTTTCGGTTCGAAATCCGCTTCAATATATGTGTTGCCAACCCCGCCGATCAATAATAATAATAATTATAATAATAATATGTTAAAACGTGAGCTCTTTGAAAGGTTGTATTTTCTTTCTCTCTCGCTCTTGAATTATCGACGGGGATAGGAAAGCTTCTCCCAATAATCTGCGGTGTTTTATCGTGGGGACAATTTGCCGAGGATTGTATCGGTAACCGATACTTATACACATCCGGTGTTTGCTGAAACCTCATATGATAGATAGGATGGGGGGGGGGGTAATTTGCCCCTGCCTTCTACTCTTGTTATAACGGAGGAGGATGGGGGTGGAATATTTTGGATCCTTGTGACATCTTGGACCAAAAGGCTTTTATTTTATAACGATTATATTTACTTACGTTTTAACCCAAGTTAGCACCATTTTTGAACTCGCATATTGGGCAAGATTGTAAGTTATTACGCGAGCGTTTATTAACCACTTAAGAGAAATTTATTTTTATTATTATTATGAGTCAACTTTTATTTTATTATAATATATTATAACGCCTCACAACTTACAGACAAACTAAATTTTAGGACAGACACAACACACAGTCAACCACTATAAAAGGGTTTTTGCGATTCAATCAATGAACATTTTTTTGTTGGTCACGCTCGTAATCGAACCCGATATCCTTACCCCGGTAGGTATAGTTGCTACCGCATGAGCTAAGGAGAACATTTATATTGATTTGTAACCTTGTGAGATCAAAGTTTCTTAGTTTCCCATTACCTTCAGTGGTGGTTTGGGTGGTATAAATGGCGTTAAGACTTTATTGTACTTGTGACCACCTTTTAAGGAGATGTCAAAGTTCGGATCTGGCTGTGTGATTTGTATTAATTCATTATATTGTTCATATACTTCCTCCGCGCGAACGCTGCTACATTTACAATCATATTTCATTCTCATCCCTACCACTTATAATACTAGTTGTGTTTTACAAATAAAATTAAACTTGTCTTCACGGAGTACAAAAGCAAGTGAGGTAAAGAGTTATTCGGAGTTCACAATAAGTTGTGGGCTTGAATGTTATTTCAACTCACGTGTAACATTTAAAAGATTGTTTGATAGATCATTTAATTTAACTTAGACCGCTCGGCTACCGACAGATACCGACAATGCTGGACGTGCGAATAAATTTCTGGGTTTGATAAAAGCGCAGTGCACAGGGGTGTTTTTTTGTTTGTTTTTCATAATGTGGTTTCTAATTCTTACACTAGAGCAGGTGTCACCGTCATCAATGCGAGTTGTTTATTTGTAATTTGCTGTTTTTATACAAACAAATATGATAAATTCCTTATAATTTTCTTTCAGCTGTTTTGTTACTTGCTATCCGCATGAAAAGTAAAACCAAGCGGCATTAAAACCTCTGATAACCGAAATAAAGGGGGATTCACTCATTTCGATTAGGCGAATTTTCGTATATGAAATTAATATCCTTTTGAAGAATTAAAAAGTTAAAAAAAATTCTAAAATTATATAACTTTTAATAAAGCTACAAAAAAAGTATGTTTTGAATATCTGTGTACATACAGCATTTAAATAAATGGCTATTTATTATAATAAAGTTAAATACACCACTAAACTAAATGTATCATTTATTCTTAAAAAAAAGCCTGAAATTTTCTTTTGACACTTTTTCGATTTGTATATCTTAAAAACAAAGGTTTTGCTGACTATAAACCTTTTATTTGGCAGTTCTGATACTGAAAAAAAAATTGTATGAAACTCCGCACTGACTTTCTCGCTCTATTGTTTAAAAATGGAGATATTTACTCAAAACTAATAATATATGTGAAACGAAATAATATACACTAGCAAACCCAAGCATAAATTGCACTATCCTTATGTAAAACATTTTTTAAGTCCCGGTTTTAAAATTTATAATTTCATTTAAAAAAAATTAATGTCCTCAATTATATGTTTGAACCAATAAAAAAAGATCGATATTGGGTCCATGACGGTCAACACTTCTTATTAAAATATCGTCTTTCGTTAAAAAATTTCGACATTTTATTAGGTGTTGCACATCTTCAGGTCATTGCATTGCTTTTAAATCTCTCATTTATAAATTTTGACCAATAAAAATTTTAAATATTGACTACTAGCCCCCTTCCCCGTAAAAAAATATTGTAAAGAATCCTGTAAAACAAAGCTTCAAATCATCCATCATGTCAATATAAAACAAAACTTTTTTTACTTATTTTTTTTTTAAATACAGTCCTACCATCACTGTATAGCCCCCTCCCTCTTTTTATCCTCCCTCCTATTTTCATCTCATTCGTCTATAATTTTGTTTGCTCTAGGCGCGAAAGGAATTGTGTATACACCAATCAAATTGTTAAAACCGAATTAATTTTTCAGCTTCCTCCACTTTCATTTATTCCCCTCGTTTCCCCAAATTTTATTTTAATCTTTTTTTTTTGCGTTCCTCGTCACTACATCTATTTCTATTTTCTCCCTCCCCCTCCTCCTCCGCCCCCTTCAACAACTTTTTTATCCAACGACTATATAATATACTATCGACATTTTTATGAAGAATAAATTAAATTTTCAAAATAAAATATAGCCTATGTTACTCGCTGATAATGTAGCTTTATATTGGTGAAAGAATTTTAAAAATAGGTCCAGTGGTTTTTGAGTTTATCCATTACAAACAAAAAAACGAAAAAAACAAATATAGATTGAGTCTAAAGTGGAGATAGGTTGTTGTTGTACAAACATTTCTACTAAGAGGTTAAAGGAAAAATAACAAACTTTCTGGGAGACTTGATTATATTTAATTACTCTATGGCATTGGAGAATTATTTCGTTAAAATGTGCATCTCTTTACAACAAAAGCTCACAAAATTGTATTAATATATTTGCGAATATCTCAAAAGCCATTGGTTTTATAAAAATATATTTGAAATAAAAGTTTTTTATTTTTAATAATATTACAATTTTGCGATTATTAGTTATTTTATATCTTAAATAGTTGCGCAGATACGGAAATTTCCACTTCTGTAAGTGGCCTAAAAGTAATTTTCATAGGAAAATGAAAATAGCCATTTTATTTGTGATCTCAATCAACGCCTATATACAAATTTTAATCAAACTCATTAGAGCCGATTTTGATTGAATCGATTTTTCTATTTTCGCTTTTTATTAATCTACTCTTAATTTTAGGGTTAAACAGACACACAGATGGACGGCATTGCAAAATCCACTTTTTAGGGTTCGGGGGTCACGAGACGTTGACATCCATTACATTTCGGGCTAGATTTTTTTTACGGTCGTAATACTTTACCTTTAGTGTTAAAAAAGTGTCTATATATGTATATATATATATATATGTGTGTGTGTGTGTGTGTGTGCGTGTGCGTGCGTGCGCGTATAACTTGAAAGTTATTCGTATTATAAATATTCCTACATATTTGTAATGATAAGTTATTTCATATCTCAAATAGTTATGGAGATATGATAAAAAAGTCATTTTGAGTCATTTTGCTGAAATATTGAGAGTAGCCATTTTGTTTGGAATATTTATAAATGTTTAGAAATTAAATTTAATCAAAATCGTTGGAGCCGATTTTGAGAAAATAAGATTTTTTTCTCTTTTTGCTCTTTAGTAAACTACCCTTAGTTTTAGGGTTGCGTATCCAATTCCAAAAGCCCCTCGGGGCAACCCTATGAAAACTCCAGATACCAATTTTTAGCCCGATCGGTAAAATAGTTTCGCCTCTAATCCGAGATATAGACAGACAACATTTTTTTGGATTCAAGAGGTCATGAAACGTCAACATTCATCAAAATCTCGAGTTCGATTTTTTCTTGACGATCACAATACTTTCTCTACCTGTAAGATAGAGATAACGTAAAAATACATAAACAAAAATTCTGTTAGCCGTTTTGGATATTAGAGTTCCAGAAATAAGGTGTATTGACATATTGGTACCTAATAGGACTGGTGATGACTATGATGATTTTGGAGTGCGGGGATCTTTACTCCTATAAAGTTTAAGAAACGTTCCATTAGACCCCATTGTTATTTCTTTCTTTAAAATGTACAATTAGATAAGGCGCTAATTGTCGATACGAGCGTTAAAGCGCTTGACTAAAACTACCATTATTCGTATTTATCCAAAGTTGTAGTATAAGGTGACTATTCAACTCCAATTTTAGGGAACATCGCTCCTAAATAGATTTATTTGCCGTACCAACTTCGTCTCAAATTTGTTAAATAAATTAATTAGATTTAAAATTATATTAATTAAATGAAATTGTTTTAATAAAGTCATTTGTTAAAGGTTTAAATGTAAAGTCTGTCAACAATGCTCATCATCACAGCTATCGAAGCTCATTTTGACTTTTGACTTAACTTTTTGTTTTTTTCTGTATGCTGGTTCACTACTTTCTGTCTTAACACTTTCGTTATATACAGGTTGTACAGTAACATGTAGGACTTACTTCTGCGGTGTACAGGCAACACAAAAAAAAATTAAAAAGCTTAAATAAACATGTGTACATTGACTTTTTTCCCCCTAGCTATAGCTAGGTTTTACTCCAGTAATGTGGAACTGTTAAACACCATAGGAAGTGTTCGAAATGGCCACCTTCGGTCTGGATACAAGCATTGTAATGCACTGTATTTTTGAAAGAGTGCAGCATTCCATGACACGACGACTGCAGGCTTGTATTGAGCACTTTTCTATGGTGTTTACCGGCTTCCTTTTACTGGAGTACGAACATGACTATAACTCGGAAACAAGGTCAAATGGGACACATGCTTATATTACCTTTTTCATTGTTTTTGTGTTCACTCACATGCCGCAGTAACGTACACCTTTATATTGCTACATTTCATAGACCTAATTTATTGACACTGGCCAATAGCATTGATGATAAAAAAAATTACAATGGAATGCATTATGTACCATTTAAATGGCAACTAGGCCTACCTTTTCCGACTGCCATAATTAATTTTAGAGTGGCTGTCCCTTAAAATAGCAAGGGAAAAAGTCACATTTTTGCAAGTACCTATCAGGGTTGTGCATGTTGCACCGCATCCCCATCGCCTGATTTTAAAGCGCCTTTCAGGGATGCGGAAGTTGGCCACCCTTGATTTGGAAGTGCCTCTTGCCTCTTAAAGCTGTGGAAGTTGGCTGCCCATTATTTGGAAGTGCCTCTTAGGACTGTAGGTCACATGTTGATCCCCATCCCCACCACCTGATTTGTGACTCTCAGGGTTGTGGAAGTTGGCTACCCCTGGTTTGGAAACCATTAACGAAGGAAGGGTGTGGTCTCCAATATTATGTCGTGCAAGGAAAGTGGTCATATGACCATTATGTATGAGGAGAGCTACTATAACGATGAATAACCTAGTGACCTTCAGCGGACAGCAGCTTTTAATGAAAGAATCACGTGTTCACACCACTAATAGCATATAAAATAAAACATGACTAATAAAAACTTCTTGTTGAGTCACTCTTTCATACGGCTATCGTGTTTGATTCTCTAATTTGCGGTCGGTGAGGGAAAGGTTTATGCCGCTAGACCGACTACACTAATGAAGTTGTTTTTTGCACGATTATATATCCATTCTCTCTTCATAAAAAATACTGACACAATTTTCGCTTACCCTCAAGATTTATATGTTGTTAACACTGTGAGCCTCGGACATGACCATGGTAGTTTGTCCTGCATTTTGGCTTGGTCATTAGCGTGTCAGCTAACTCATCTAAAAGTCTCGGGTTCATTTTCCATAAAGACTAAAAATAAATATTTGTGAAATTGGGTCTGTTAACTTTCGAAACTCAACTAACGCGCTTGAATCTAGTTTCATGGTTTTCCCTAGAATTAATAAGGATGTTACCTTCACTGGTGGGCACGAAGACAAAGGCGTTGGCTATGTCTTGTTTGTTTTGCTGCATGACAACTAGAGTTTTTCTTTTAGAATCATGAACGAATGTACTGAGAAGGTTTCCCACCCTATTATAATTCAAATTTGGGTACATTTCCTCTCAAGTATACGTTCCTCCTACCTTAGTGTTAATATTAGGATAGCCCGAACGGGTACTAAGACGTGGAGCACAGCAAAAACTGAGTTGCCTTAAACTAATTATTTTTATTTATAAATCTATAAATCCCTGCCTATTAAAGACCAAGAAACAATATCGTTAATACGTAACACTTCTCTTCGGTGATACTTTAGTTCTAATCCCGGTGAAGTAGAAATATATTTAGTAGGCTATGTGGTGTGACCCGCGTCGATAAACACGTGGACTAAACGTCAAGTTTATCAAGTCTGATCTGCCAATAATGGTCAGTCCGAGGTTCGAATCACGTCCTGGTATACTGAGGGTATTTTTTCCCTAATAGCTTCCAAACAAGTGTGAAAAAATAGTCTATGTACAAACTAATACAGATATCACTCACTACAATTGTAGTTCAAATGAAAATGGCCCTATTACTGTAGATTCACACGTTCGCCAAAACACAAGAGCAGAACAGAAACGTAATCACGTGACTAGCTCTAAGCCAATCACAAGAGTTCAGCCTCATCAACGAAGCCAGCTTGGCACGGCTTGAAATAACTTCAAAACTTTCCTTTTTCTGTGCAATGATATCAACTTGCGAGAACCACTCAAATTTAAAAATCAGCCGACTCGATTAGTACGCATGCGCCTACTAAAAGAGATACAAGTAGACAGCTGTCTCTCAATTGTGAGGAATTATTAGAAATTACTCGTTAAATGGTAAGCATGTGTGTAGTTCTTGTTTCACGGCACATACAATAATTTGAAAACATCCATCGTGATATTAATCTTAAATATAAGTAATAATAAATCAGCTGTTTCTGGTTCACGTTGCAAAGAATCTATGGCCACCATACATTTCTGCTAGAGTGTGAATCGCTACTACGCCACTGAAGAATATTCTGTTCTCTATTGGTTGACCTCGGTGGTCTTTAGGTAAAGTGCTTGCCTCAGAACCCGATGTTCGTGGGTTCAAACCCAGCTGGGGTCGAAGGATTTTTCTTGAGCGATAAAAATCCATAGCACAACTTTCTTTGGACGGGATGTAGATTATAGTATGTGAAAGAACCATGGGTATGTGTATATACATTCTCGTGTGCTGATATAATCAGTCGGAGAAAGTGCATGTTAAATACCTCAAATAAATTAGGAAAAAAATGCTCTAATCTTCCGACAAACGTGTAAATCAGGCTTTTAGAGTCAAAAGAGAAGTAATAACCTCTCACTGAACGTGTTCACCGCATGTGAACCGCTCGGCCGTACACGACGTTCGTGGCCCATCCGGGAATGTGGGTCATCGGGTGAGACGAGGTGACGTCACGCTAATACAGCCCTTCCCTCTCCGCCCTTGCCTGGGAGGGGATGTGCAGGGTGGGATCGATGCCACGGGGGCTCGCTGGCTCTGCCCCTCCGCCCTCCCTCCCTCCGAACAAGGGCTTAAACTGTGTCAAAGTGGTGGAAACTTCCGGACAGGAAACTCTTTTAAAACACTTATTTTTTCTGTTATCCTTGATGTAGGTATTAAAATTTATTTGTCTATTTTTTTATTTTATTTGATTCTCAGTAAATAGGCTTATATAGGCTATTATCAATGACTACCCAATACTTGGCCTATTTTATTAACTTGAACCCACCCAACACTTTCCAAGAGCTTTTTTTTCCCCCTAAATTCATATCACTATAACTTTCTATATGGTATTGGAAATTGTTAGAAAACGTTTACTAAGTTTTTGCTTGTAGAAATAATTGGTCTACCGGATGTTGCTGAAAGGAGTAGAAAAATTCAAGAATAAATAAAGCGCTCCTATAGCTTATAGGGGCATTTGGAAATAATGGGTTAATTTAACTTGAGAGAGAATGAGAAATCACATTGTGGGGTAACTATTGTTCTTATTATTCCGCTCTCCTAACTTTTATATAGCATATACACATACATGCATCAGGGTAGCCATTCGCTCGGGGAAACGGAGAGTTCCACCAAAAACATATTTAGGAGTACCGAAATATTGGTGAATTAGGGACATAGGGACAAGCTTAAACTGCAAATTTTGAGTAAGGCTTTTGCATGAAGAAATAATTACGCTCATTTAAATACATGGATTATCTCCCTCTCCCCTCACTCCCTTGAAACATTGAGTGTGTAACAATTGCATGGATTTTTCCAACAATGTCAAATCGCTTCACAATAGTCTATATTTCATTCCTTCAGGAAACCCCGAAACACACGGGGAATAAAGCTCCCTTATTAAATAATTACATTCACTCTTGATATAGAAGCTACATAGCACAGGTGGGAAAGGGGGGGGGGGGGGGGGTAGTTAAGAAAAAAGCGTTACGTTTCTCATGGATTGGGGAGCTGAATTTTATATATTCTGAATGATATCTATTTATACATTTATTAAAACAGCACCACAAATGAAAATTCTGATTTGTATCCATTCTCATAATATCCACAAAATCCTGAATGGAGACCATTCAGAATGGATACAATTCAGGATTTTGTGGATATTATGAGAATGGATATAAATCAGACTTTTTATTTGTGTTGCTTGTTTAATAAATGTTTGAATGGATACCATTTCAGTCGTTTCTCATGGATGACCCCTTTATACATACACACACACACACACACACATACTTTCACTAACTAAATAAAAGCTAACTTCATACTACGTCATACTTTTTCACTTTTTGAGGATAATTTCACTCAGGTAAGCTCCACCGGACGTCAGACAAACCTCAACACGTTGTCCATCACTTTCCTCAGCATGTATCGTCTAATCGTTTCCGCACCATCCTGTATAAACGCTTATCTTTTTTCTAATTAAATTATTTTATTTCATCAGATTGATTTTCACAACATTATTTTATCTCTCTTCACTAAACTTTTAACAATTAATGTGTTTCTAAAATAATATAGACTATTTTTTTTTTATTATTTTTTTGCGGGTACATTTTAATCTTTAACTCTCACCTTATACCCTTTCAGGCCTCTATTTTCCCTAATTCAAAAGGCGAACTCGCTGGATAATGTAAGTATCGCCGCCAAGAATATCCCGGCTTAAATTCACTTCTCTAAGGGAGGATCCAATCCGGAAGCGAAATCCGCCCTTTTGTGTACTTAGAGCTTAATGTGGATAGGCTCCCCATCTTTTAGGACAACGAAGGGTATGAGGGTGGGGTGAGCGGGGGCTTTACTCTTCTAATCCTCAATCCTGTTTTCTTCTTATCTCTGCGCGCATGCTCTGTAGGTGGGTGGATGATGGTCTTCCTTCGACATCATCCTTTCCGTATACTTTCTGGTATAAGTACCTAACGTAATTTCTCGCCACAGCTTTTTGATAACTTCTTTGAAAAATTAATAAAGCTGCTAACTCATTATCCCAATAGCCAGTGGTTTGTGATAGGCTTATTATCTAGCTGCTTGTAAGCCGTAAAATATTTAAATTTTTTAGCTTATGGAATATTTTACCGTGAGAGATGGAGTTAGTCTGTACCTTGGAGGTTGTCTGTCCACACCCGCATACCCGCAATGATAGACGTGATAACACGGATTATTAAAGTGAGGAGCCAGTTAAAATTATAAAGCTAACAAAACCGATTAACTAGATGGTGAAATTTGGAATAGCGTCCCTTTTGGGAAAAATTCCCAAGGTACCGCAGGTAATCGAACCCGGGAACTCTAAATCAGTAACCAGGGGGCCTTACGAAGAGGCCGGTCAGTTATTATCGGTTGTTCTTTTATGAGAGGAGGAGAAGTGGCTGTGAGGGGTAGTAATGAATATTATATTCCACTTTAATACTATTCTCGATCACCGATAGGTTATAAATGAAACGGTGGTTTGACTATTTCGTTACATGTTTCTAAAGTGTTCTAGCATTTTATAACATCCGATATTGGCCCCTGTTGGTCGGCAATTTATAACATCCAACTCAATCGTTTGGCGACATTTTATCATGCTATACGTTTCTGAGTAATACTTATGATAGTTTATTTCCAGGAATATTGTTTCACATAATAATAGCCATTGAGATTTACTTTATATTTATATTATATACGATTTATTTATTTAGAATCCATCTTTTTCTAAATATTTCTTTGTACTTCAAAGTTGACACCAACGTACTACTTGACAAACCAACGCGGAGTTGGCTGGAGAAGCTCTCCAGCTCATTATATGAGACTACATTTTTCTTCCTGCGATTCCCTTGTCTCTTTGGTATTGAACCAAGCAATAAGAACGCTCTGGATTGGCTGAAGTTAATAAAGCTAACTTCTTATTGGTTGTCTTAAGTTTCTGTAAACTAAGAGCCATAATGATATACCATACCTTGCGCGTAGCTTGGTTAGGGGTTTGCCTGTCCATACCCAAAATACAAAACGGTAATGATAAACCATACCTTGCTTGCTGGGCAAGATATTCCCGTTGCATTATGGGAAATAAATTGGTGAATCCGTGGATCACCAAAACTGAACCAACACGCATTTGTTTGCGCAGTACCTGGCTGGCAAGCCAATAGGCGATAGATAACTTCTAAACACTAGCGACGAGCAGACGAGCACGTTTTGTTTCTTGTGGAAACGCCATATTTATTTAGTTGATTATAAGTAAATATTCGACAACGTTATTGTTATAACTTAAAGTAATGGAGTGGGAAGAGTTGGATAATTTAGATGACATCGATGATGTTATAGAAGGACTGGTTGATTTCGAGGAAGATGTGACAAACTTAATTCCCAAACGTTATTTACGTGATATTGACAATCCTTTAGAATTTTATAGCGAAGATGAGTTTCGGATGCGATTTCGGTTCAGTAAAGATAATGTAGTAAATATTTTGCATCCTCTGGTTGAAGATTTGTTGAAGAAACCCGACCAAAGGGGTCTACCTCTACCCTCTATTCAAAAGTTGATGCTGGCACTGAGATTTTACGCCACAGGAAACATTCAGGTACATAAATCAAAGCACTACTTGTATTCTTTATTTTAAATTTAAAGTTGGACCTAAAATAAGGGAGACGGGGTATGATAGTCCTCATTTTATGGAGAAAAAAGTATTATCGTTGATTTCTGTTTGACGTCTTGATATGTTTTAT